>NW_015149007.1:1453332-1467933 GCF_001465965.1 Polistes dominula | reverse complement strand
TGGTCCTTTGATACTCTTTTATTTTTCAACTGTATAACTGTAAAAACTATTTTTTTATATAAAAAGATAAAAGAATAGATGAAAAAGGAAAGCGATGGGGGGGGTGCATATGAACGACTTACGAGATTTGCACGCTGTCCTTTGATATTCTTCCATTTTTTAACTGCATAACTGTATAAATTATATTTTAATAATAAAAAATATAAAAGAATAGATAAAAAAGGAGGGATGGGGAGGGGATATGACGATGAAACGTTACAGTTAAAAATAATAGTGATTATTATACAATTCGTAAAAATGAAAGATCTTTTCAGCGAGAGATGAAGATATGTAAATAATTAATTAACATAATTAATATTATTTTCTAAGAAAAAGGAAAAGAAAAAGAGAGAGAGAGAGAGATAGATAGAAATGAAGTGAGTGAAAGAAATCAAGGAAAGCAAAGAAGAAGAAGAAGAAGAAGAAGTAAAAAAAAAAGGAAAGGGATGGAAAATCTTGAGACAATTGTTTCGATTCTTACTCGAGTACTCGACGAATAATAAATCCCGTGAAACATTCTTTAGGGAATTTTCTGTTTACTCATTTCCTACAGTTATTGCCCGAAATAACTCGGATTTTGTCGGATACTCAGGTAATCATTTCAATTCTCTTTTCTTTTCCTGTCTCTTTCATTTCAAATGAAAATCCCTTTGTGATACGTTTCTATCTCTCTCTCTCTCTCTCTTTTTCTCTCACACTCATTCACTTTCATTCTATTTCTATCTTTTTCTACGTACCTTCTTTACGAACAAGAATGAAAAGAAAAAGCAAAGAGAGAGAAAGAGAGAAAGAGAGAAAGTGCCAGCCGCGTTTTGAAATAATCCGAAAACGTCGTAATTATTCAGTTTGTTTGTTTGTTTGTTGTTTCGCAGGGATTTCCATGCACAAAGGATACGCCTTCGTGCAATTCACGAATCCCTTTGACGCACGCAGCGCCTGTCTTGGCGAAGATGGCCGTACCATTCTCAGCCAGATACTCGGTAAGTTATTGTATTATTCTACGAATGATAATTTAGCGGTATTACGTGCTAATTTCAACCACCTCCTCCTCCTCCTCCTCCTTCTCCTCCTCCTCCTCCTCCTACTACTACTACTATTACTACTCGTCTTCTTCTTCTTCCTATTCGTATTCGTTCTTACTACTTCTACTTCTCTGCCCACTTTTCGCGTCTTTCATCGTCTGATACTCAAATGACGACGCTCGTTTATCTTTCCACGCTCGTATTTCTAACGAAATGAGTTATCAAGCCGACCGTCGCGTTTATATCTTTAAACTAGAACCATTTCAAAAGATATTTTCAAAGAAATACTATACATTCCATTAAATACCATAATAAACGTCCAAGAAAACGATCTATTTATTATCATCATTGTATTATTATTTTTCATTGTTTTTTTTTTTTTTTAATATCATTAATTTTCATCAAATGTAACATTGAATTTGTTTTTAATGCTAAGAAAAATAATCATATTTTTCTATTAAATAAAATATAATGTATGTAATATGTAATTCGAGTATATATTTAAGAAATTTTGATCATTTTATTTAAAGTAGCATAATATTATTTATTTTTTATAATAATTTACTTTGTACAAATCGAAATTATACAGTAATGTGATTTTTATCTCTATCGTTTGTCTATTTTATATTACCTTTACTGATTGTTTATACTCTAATCGAATTTAAATTTTAATAATACAATTATTGCAACAATCTTGAATAAACTATAACAATAAATTAAATACAAATATTTGTAAATACAAACAATTTATAAAACTCGTACGTTAATTTGGAATATCGTAGAATATTTGTCAATTTTAAATTATCTTACAATCATATGTTGTATATAGGTTAAGAACTTCTCCAATATGGAGTCTTCTTGTTGTTTCGAATGAATTATGTTGAGGTTATAAAAGTAAGGATTAATAAAGTAAAATTAAAAAATAGTGATTTAATCAATAGAAATTAAGAAAAAAAAAATGTTATCAGCTCGTTAGAAAAAACTTGTCAACATAAGAATCCTTTTTTATGAGTGCATGAATACAAAGATTACAAATATGGTTATGTAAAAGTAACTGAAATTCATTTATACATATTTGTGCCAAATTTATTTATTGTTCATAATATTTCTGTCAAATTTGATTATTGCCTATTATAAATATGTCCTTAAAATAATCCTGCAAAAGAATAAAACAAACGCGTCTCAAAAGTTAACCTAAAAAGAGGCAAATTGCAACAGTGTTACGAATAGGAATTCGAATAATTATTATTAAATTCCAAAATAATGAAAATAATACATTTACCGTAAAAATAATAATATATTTAAATAATAAATATAATAATATGTAAATAATATATTTATATGAAAGAATCAACAAATCCATTTTCGATAGTAAAATATTTTTTACCTATATGCAACAATTTTATTTAAACAAATTAAAGTATCAAGAGAATAAAAATTGTTAAATATTTTCGTAGAAATAAATAAATCAATAATAACATTACATGGGACTATTTAAAGAGGGAAAATTTTATGACTATCAGATAGTCTCTCTCTCTCTCTCTCTTTCTCTTTCTATATATTTCTATCTCTCTCTATTTCTCTATCCCTTTATGGCTTTAACTTCGCCTTTGAACGTTCCCAACCGAGCGAAGGAACGCAAAGGGTGGAACCCTTAGAAGTGAAGCATCATCGACGTTCGACCATTAGTTTAAACCTTCCGAGAAGGGTTAAGGTGTTCTGCATGCTCGCCAAGGGTCTACCTAAGGTGAAGGGTTTAATAAAGCGGACCTCCACCACTCCAATCCACAGGGAACGACTTCTTCAAATTTAGGCGTTCCTAATGTTCACCTTTGCATCTTATCAGTATACGGGGTGTCTTAAATTTTATATATTAATACAGATTAAAATCACCATATACTAAAAAACCTGTTTTTTTTTTTTTTAATTAACAAATATTCTCATTTTAATTTCAATTGAAATATTCTTACCAATCTTTGCCCACCCTCGCCTCAAAAAAAAAAAAAAATGAAATAAAATAAAATGAAGAAATTGAAAAAATTCTCATCGTTATCTTATCTTAGATAAAATTGAAAACAAGTGATTCGATTAGATGAGAGAATCGTTCGAGAATCGAACACACCACCCGATACGTGAGAGGTCAAACGTGCACAAAAGGAATTTCGGGGGTTTCTTCTTCTTCTTCTTCTTTTTCTTCATTTTCTCTTTCGTCTTTTCTCAGATCACCGAATTGGCTTTGAATTTCGAGGTTTAACTCCGGTAAATGAAGAGAAATAGAGAGACAGAGAATAAAAAGAAGAAGAATAAGAGAGAGAAAGATAGAGAGAGTAAGAGAAATTCCATTCGTAACATTGCCGAACAAGGAGGGTGGAAAATTACGATGGCTCTTTTCTCGGAAAATCTAATCAACGCAACTACGGGAGGCACACTTTTACTCCTCTCAAATAAAACCTCACGTGGTTTTTCTTTTTTTTTTTCTTCTTCTTCTTCTTCTTCTTACTCTTTTATTCCTAACCTTTTAGAAACGTAAATATATATATATATATATAACGCTCCACCTACCTCATTGGTGGAAAAAGAACAAAACAAAACCTTACGTGGCTTTTTGTTTTCTTCTTTTCTTTTTTTCTTTTTTTCTTTTTCACACACAAAATGTAGATGAGTGGTAAATTGTTTAATAAGGTTATATTTTTAATTTTGTACATTATGTAGTTGGACAAATGTTTTCAATCGTATAAATGATGTTTCTAACATGTTTTAAAGATATGTACAATCAATTGAGTATTGTTTCTTTTTTTTTTTCAATTTGAAGCATCTTAACACACATTGACAGTGGGCCCCACGAAAACGCAAGTTTCTGAGTTGGTCGTTTGAGTAGCTGCCACACGATGGCGCTCAGGCTTTAAAATGTCTCTTAGGTCGCCGGCTGGCAATGTGTTGTTAAATTATGTTGAATGTAGTTAAGTCCCTTCGAAATTTTATAACAAATCTAAGTGTTGATATTAACAATGGCCTAATTTCTCATTCGTGATTAGAAAAAGCATATTATTCGCTTAATAATTGCTACTACGTTAATAAGAAATATAAATTGAAAGCCTTTAGCTACACTTAAAGCAGTATAACTCGTTAGTATCTTGTACGTATACTTTTAATTGTATTGAAACACAAACCCTTCAATATCTCGATTCGAACATAAATGGAGATAGGCTACTTTCAAAATAGGCGGCCCATGTAACGTTCCACCTACTTCATTGGTGGAAAGAAAAAAAAAGAAGAAACAAAACTTAACTTTGTTTGTTCTTTTCTACTTTCCTTTTTATCTTTTTTCCTTTTCTTCTTCTTCTTCTTATTGTTTCCCTTTCTTCCTAACCTCTTATAAACGTATAGATATAACATTCCAACTATCTCATTGATGAATCAAACAAAAGGAAAACAAACAATGCTTAACATTGTTTTTTGTTTTCTTCTTATTCTTCTGTCTCTTTCTTTCTAATCTCTTATAAACGTATAAATATACATATATATATCGTTCAACTTACCCCATTGAAAAGATATCGATCGTAACTGGTGCTTGTAGATTTTTTCTTTCTTTTATTTTACCATTTTTCTTTTTTTCCCCGCCTTCAAAACTCTTTCTACTCTATTTTGTTAGACGTTCTTTTCTCTCTCTCTCTCTCTCTCTTTTTCTCTTTTTCTCATCCCCACTATTTCTTCCCCTTCCCTCACCTAACAACCGTACAAACGTCCCTTTGTAGTCGTGGCAACGTGTCAAACGGATTTGTTAGTGCAAGAAGAAGGACAGATGCAACAGGTTGCAGGGTTTAATTATTATTAAAGGGAAGTCACGATCGAATGATCGCGTTAAGGAGGATGGTAAAGCTTTAAAAGGGCAAGGGAAACAGTGAGAAAGATAGAAAAAAAGAAGAAAAAAATTTTGATTTATTCTTTCTGTCTATTGTAATAGTATTCCCTTAGACGAATCTCATCTGGCTATTTATCATTCGTTTGTAACAAAAGAACAAAAAGAAAAAAAAAAGAAAGAAATAAAAAGAACATTCAAAAGCCATTCGAAAAATTAATCATCTCTTTTTTTTTTTTTTTATTATTTTCCTTCTAACACGTCAATTTGTTTTCAAAAAGGGAAAAGAAAAGAAAAGAAAAAAAATGAAAACAGTATGGTTGAGAAAAAAGATGAAAGAGGAGACAGGGAAGGGGAATAGCATTGGTGATTGTGGTGGTGGTGGTGGTGGTAGATGGTTGGTAAGCGTGGGTTTTGCTATAAATTTTTCTTCCGGTGTACGGTTTGGCTATAACTAACGTTAGCGCGTAAGAGAACATAGTAAAGTTGGCAAGAATTACTAGATTCGTAGGTACATACCTTTAGAACCCAGCGTGCACACACACACACACACACACACACACATACACTAAATGGGATACTCAAGTTAAACTTATGGTAATGTTTACTACGATATAAATTCAACGAGTTACTTTCCGCGCGAGTACTCACGATAGTTTCGCCAAGGTTTTACCTACCAACCTACCAACCTACATATATTTATACAAAACGTTGTCTTATTCTTTTCATACACTTTTCTATTTCTATCTTTCTCTTTCTCTTCTCTCTGCTTTCCGTTTCATTACCCATTTTTGCTCGTGCATTATATAACATTGAAAGAGGGGCAATAAGAACGACCCATTGTTCCCTTATTCCAATATTATAAAGCATTCCTCTATCAGCTTAGAATATTATTTTATGATCTAAAATGTACTTCATCAAAATCTAACCACCCCTAATCTCTCATTCTCTATTTTCTTCCTATTTTCTCTAATGCTAACACATTGACAGCCGGCCCCGCGGAAACGCGGGTTTCTGAGTTGGTCGCTTGAGTAGCTGCCCCACGATGATGTGGATTCTTTTTTTGCTGGTATGAGTGTCTTACACATCGATTGGTATTTACTTGCCATGGTTACGCTGATCTTTTAAGCTAATCAGTGATTAGAAACAAGTGAATAAGGCCGGTGTTCAGGGTTTAAGTGGCCGATACGTTGCCGGCGCTCAAGCTTTAAATGTCTCTTAGGTTGCCGGCTGGCAATGTGTTAATATTACGTCATCTTTTTGTATTTTTTTGAGGTTTTTTTAAATACCATTTATTAATCGCAAGTATTAACTTTGACTAAAATTATAAATCGATCTTGAAAATGAATAAATAATAGAGAAAAATGTTTAAATAAATTCAAAGGAACGAGAGAAGGACCAAAAAACTTATTAGAAAAATCGAGCTAGAAACGAAAATATAAAAAACCTTCATTTATTAATTTTTTTATTACAACCATATGAAAATGTTAATTATTATTATTATTATTCCGATCATATTATTTTATTTTTACTATAACCATCCTCCCTTCACTTTCTTCCTTCATCCCTTCTCACCCAACCCTTTCTATCACTATTTTCATCTCTGCCAATGTTCGTATGGTTTGTTATTTCTTTTCTATAGGTTTTTTTTTTTTTTATAGTTTTTTCTTTTTATTATACACGTTCTTCTTGGCGTAGACGAAAAATTGTCGTTTCTCTTTCTCTCGCGAGAATGTTCTTTTCCATTCTTTGAAAATAGAACGACGAGCATGGTCGCTAAGGGATCCGAGAAAGACTAGAAGAGGAGTAGTAACTAGGAAAATAGGCGAGTTGCAAGAGAAAGTTTCTCTCTCTCTCTCTCTCTCTCTCTCTCTCTCTCTCTCTTTGAGACAAGTACTAACCGGTGGTGGAACCATTTTGCTATAGGTACCATACTTTCAATAAGAAACACATCGATATTGGCTAGCGTTTCGTTTTCTACTTTCAACGACACGCCATTCTCCATTTTCTTTTTCTCTCTCTCTCTCTCTCTCTCTCTCTCTCATTCTTTCTTTATTTTTTTTCTTCACTCTGTCTCCTTTTTTCACCCCTCCTCATTTTTTGTTTTCCATTTATTTCCGCGTTCCCTTTTTTATTTCCTATTTTTCTTCTTTTTTTTGTTATTCAGTCCTCCCTCCCCACTCATTTTACTTTTACGGAATATTTTTCTTCAATATTCTTCCACGTTATTCGTAGACAAGAAAAAAAAAAAAAAGAAAAAGGAAATAAAAAATAAAAAAAAAAAATGTTTATCGTTTACACAATTGCTATGTATTTGTTCTTTATTTCTGTATTATCAAACTTACAATTAGTTTTATTAGTTTTTCGAGAAAAGTATCAACGCATACACACTCACCAATTTACACATACACACACACACACACATATCAATATATATATATATACTTTTCTACGTAAGCGACTGAATTACGTCTAAAGCATAAATAAATCGTAACTTGGGTTCTCTTTTAGCATCGAAGTGCACTGAAGTAAGTGGAAAAGTAAAACTTTTGCGTTCCCGTTAGACTCCGTAGACTTTAACCCCCTACCCCTTAACCCTCTTGTCTCCGTTAATGTTCAAAGAGTCTTCCATATTTCAGAAGAGAATCGAAGAGGTTCCTTATGACGATGAAATCACAATGGCGTTCAAGAAAATTCATCCTACAAACGAAGAGAGGATCCCCTCTGTATAACAAGATCTTCATAATCACATAGAATATTTTTTTTTCCTTCTTACTTTCTTTACTTCTTTCAATCCTTCTTTATCCTTCCTTAATAATGCTAATTTTTTATCTTTTTTTTTTTTTTTTTTTTATTTCTTTCCCATACCAGAGCTTGTTAAAATCTATGGAAATAAATGATGTTTCTATCTTTCTCACACACACACACACACACACACATAGAGAGAGAGATGCATACACACACTTTTGTATCTCGTGTCTCCTTTATGGGAACTGGAATTTTAATTTGGACGTCTTCCTGAGTGAGTGAAAGACAATAAGCAACGAATTAAAACACTTTAAGCGTATCGGTACAGGTTTTATAATAGAATTGTTTTCCTCATTTTTCTCCCCTCTCACTCCCTCTTTCCCACTCACACATACTTCAATTAAATGTACGCGTACGCTGGCAGATGGAAACGATTAAAATAGATTTCTTGTTTAATAATTGCGCATAATGCGTAACGATCATTAGACATCTGAACGTGGTCGTTCAACGAAATTCGAACTCGAGATTCATCTATACAATTTGTAAATTTTCATAATATTTTCAATATATCCGTAGATAATTGTCAAGCTAGAGATGTGTAAAGTAAAATAGATAGAAAGATGGATAGATTAATGGATGAATAGATAAGAATGGGGGGGAGGTAAAATGACAAAAAAAATTTAATCTGCGAATTTGATAGTTCAATGAAATCCTGAAAAGAAACAAAATGTAATTTAAAGTTGAATAGAAATATATTGAGTGACTGAACAAATAAATCTATAAATATATACATATATATACAGTTGATTTTTTGACCTACATTTACTAAAACACTTTTATTCAGTACAATCTATTTTAAATAGCGTATAAATATTATATGGTTTTTTTTCTGACACCCTGTATATAACTATTCTAATATAATAAGAGTACACATTGCAATATTAAAATAATTATTAATTAATTAAAAAGATTGTGTATTTTTACCTAGAAACACCATGTATATGATCGGACTACCGTCTTCCTTGAAATTCATCTTCAAACTGGCACGTTGTCCTTTGTGAAATTACTTTTATTAAATGTTATATATTTATATGACTTTATGTAGCTGAAGCTAGCCGAAGTTAGTCAAAGTTAATCGAAGATAGCCGAAGTTAGCCGAAGTTACTTGAAGTTGGCAACGGACCAGTCTGAAGGTGAATTTCGAGAAGGATGGTACATAAATCATATACTTCGAGGTTTTAAACAATAATAGACACTTGTATCGATTAATAATCAATTATTTTAATATTCTAACACACTCTATTTATATTACAGAGAAACGTAACCATCGAAATCATCACTGAATACAAATAATTTCATAAAGAACAACGTGACAGTCTGAAGGTGAATTTCGATGAGAATGATACTCCTGATCATATACACATGGTGTTTTCATCTAACAATAGTCTTTTCTATAGATTAATTAATAATTATTTTAATACTCTAATGAACTTTTACTTACATTACGATAGTTATTATACAGGAGTTATATAAAGGGTGTCTAAAAACCATGCAATATTTATATGTTACACAGGATACAATTTACTGAGTAAAAATGTTTTAGTATATATGCGCATATACAAAAACAGATTATCTCACACACCACACACATACATGGAGTTTGCAAATTTTTTCTAAAAACAAGCGAGGTAGGTAACATGAATTAAAAAAAGACTGATAGCTACATAGATAGATAGATAAATAGATAGATAGAGAGAGAGAGAGAGAGAGAGAGAGATCCAGATGTTTCATTGAATTCAGGATTGAGCGAGCAAACGTGGGGTTCGCTGGACGATGGGGTTAGACCATACGACGACTGGTCGTTCTGTACATTTAACACGACCTTCCCCACCTAATCAAAATTAACGTCATAACACGCATGATACACACACTGTGTACGAACAGATTTCATTGTATCCCCTTTTTCTTTTCCTTCTCTTCCCCTTTCCTTTTATCCACACTTGTACATAACGGTGTTACTATTTATCCTTTTTCTATCTTCATATTTCTTTGTCTACATTCCAACAAGTAACATTTCTCTAGACAATGGTCTAACAAAAGAGAGAAAACCTCATTCCTTTATCTTTCTTTTATCTCTTCCCTGGCACCTCGATTCAACAGAAATCTTTCTTTGGCTAATGCAAGAACTGTGTTTCCGGTATTGTATAGGTGGGAGGTCTGTCCCGCCTACGATACCTTCCGGTGGCCATGTACGTTCTATGTATACATGGAGGTGTCTGCCGAGACGATACCACTACCTACCAATGGGGGGAATGGGAAGAAAGGGGGAGGTGTAGCTGAAACTGTGAGCTTCGATGTAGCCCGAACCTTCCTTCTCCTCCTCCCCATCCCTCTCTTTTTGCCCGGATACCGAAAGATAGTCGCATTTACAAGCCCAACATGCCGCAAATGCTCGTCTTAACGTTAGAAAAAGAAAGAAATAATCTACTCGTCCCCTCCCCCTCCCTTTTCTTCAACGTTGCGCTTACTTCTGTCTTCTTTTGCTACTTTGCTAAATCAGACTGGCACCTTTTCGTATCGTCGGTACTTGCCATCTCACTTTTCTCACACACCTATGATAAGGGGGATATAAAGAATGACACACGAGTCAGCTTGTGTGTGAAACTTTCAACTAAAACTTTACAAGTTCCTTTTCTTTTCCCTTTTAGTCTCTTTTACTTTCTATCATTCACTTTTTGCAGTCTTTTTCTTCTAAACTTTTTTTGATCCAATAGAAAAATCAAGAGGGATTAGCATTTCGTTCTTTTTCTTTTATGTACGTATATGTGTGTGTGTGTATAGAGAGGTGGGAAGGGGGTTTTTGGGAGAATTATAATATGAAAAAATATTATTTATTTATTATTACAAGAAAGTATGTATCCATGTTTTTACATTCGTGTCTTGAACTGTATTTCTTTTGTCACTTCCAATAAGTTTGACACCTAACTTGTACAAGTGGGTGAATCAAATGCCTAATCACAGCTAAAATATCTGGTTCAACATTACATATATGTATAATGAAAGACCGAAATTGGAGAATGTTAAGATTCATTGAAATGTCAAGACATATTAAATACAGTCAGTGAAAGAGCGAATATTTAGGTTCATTCTTATACATTAATATTTCGGATATATATCAAACGATCATGTGAATCTTGACATTCCCCAATTTCGGTCCTTCACGATAATATATTATATATATATATCTAGACACATTAACGTTCTATACGTCACTCCGAAGGTTATGCTTCAACTTTCAACCCTTCTTAATTTGAAACGAACCCTCGATACAACCTTCGAACTATACGCGTGAACATCCACGAGGTCTTCCCTCACGCACTTGTATAATTAACTTTGCAAATTGGTTTCTCTACCAATTTGTCTCTATCTCCTTCATACCTGTGATATACCTTGAAAATGCATTTTAGGTCTTTGACGTCGCCGTCGTCGTCGTCGTTGTCGTCGTCGTTGTCGTCGGTGGGTTTTCGCATATATCGAGTGTCTGGTCCAATAACGTTAACGAACTCAAGTTGTCTCAATCGATATATAAATATTTCATTTGTAATTCTTTTTTTTCTTTATTCTATCAATTATTTATCTTTTTCATTTAATTTGTTTTCAAAAAGATCATACATTTTTCAATATTTTTCGTCAATTTTCGAACAACTAGCGGAGGAGGACAATAATTATGAATTTTTGAATTCCATTTTTTGTTCTCAAACAAAATTGATAATATTTACTTATAAAAAAAAAAAAAAATAAATAAAATAAAATGCTGAGAGACAAACGAAACGAATTCTTTTTATATCTAATTGGAAAGGTTCCTTTCCTCCCTCTACCGGTCGAAGATGAAACCACCTTTCCATCGGGGATTCACTCTTATTTTTTTTTTTTTTTTCTTAACCTCCGTCACATTTTTCCATATCGAAAGCACCGATGAAGTACCTCACTGTTTCGTTTCCGTACCACCAATCGATCGCACTTTTCTTTTCTTTTTCTTTTTTTTTATTTCTCACTGAATCTTCTTTTCTTGTACATTTGTTCTCAACTTTTCTTACTATCTCTCTCTCTCTCTCTCTCTCTCTCTCTCTACAACCCCTTATAAATTTATCTTCTCTCTCGTTCTCCGTCTTATTTCTTCGTAACTTCGATATTTCTTCGTGGCTCTGATAGTTTCAGCAAGACTTCAACCAAACCACCCACCCACCGAACCACCCTCTCCTTTTCTTTCTTTTTTTCTTCCTCTGAACATCTTCCCTCCCCTCCCCTCCCCTCCCTGTTTCCCCTCATCCCTTCCTCATATTTCCTGACATAAAAAAGATATCTCGATATCAGTCTACACTTTGTCGCATTTGAGGGAGAACGAAGAAACGCCATTGAATGTTTTACGGCGTTATTTATTAGCATATGGCGAACATGTGTGTATGGGTAAGTGTGCGTGTGTGTGTGTGTGTGTTCTACACGTATAAGTGTATTACATACATACGTGATGTATTTTAGCGACGTCTCGCGTCACTTTACGGGACAGGTTTTACTTCTTCATCCGAGAACTCGTACGGCCGTTGCAACGTTTTACTATGTCCCTCTTTCCCTTATTCGTTTTCTCTCTCACCTCAAGCCCTTATATCCCTATACGTTGAGAAAGATGATAGGGCTTATCTTCGGGTATAAAATAGTCATACACTTTGGCCTGAAAAGTTAGTGAATAAATTATAAATAAGTCGCTTGTGTGTGATGGTGGTGGTGGTGGTGGTGGTGGTGGTGGTTGTACCTGTTTTGTTTTTCCTTTACCATCCTAACTTCATTTCTCTAAGTCTAAACTGTTCACGTGTTTACCTTTCAACCTGGCAATCAGCCAATTGGCCAATATCGAAGAGATGCAATCTTTTTAAGAATTTTATTCTTGTTGTTGTTGTTGTTATTGTCTATATCGACAATAATAATAATAATTAATTTTTCACGTAATATGTCAAAGTTTAGCAAGCGTAACGAAATAATACTCGTTTATCGATCTAATAATAATAATAATAATAATACAGGTTGTATATATATCGGTAGGATAATTAAACGAATAATTTGGTATAATGAAATATCGATGACTACGAAATTGAATAGAGTAAAGTTGATGTAACTGAAAGACCTGGGGAAAGAGATTTGTTTAATGGTATTGGTAGAAAAATATGGGTCACGCGTAAACGCACACAAAATTCCCACACGAATTCGAACCTACTCATCTGGATGCGGGAATTTACGATTCGGGTGTACGTATGTATGTATGTATGTATGTATGTATCTGCAAATAACGTGAAAAAGGATGATTTATCGGACTAATCTCATTAGAAATTAATACGCTGATTTATCGGAGGGGTTTGTTGCTACTGTTTTTCGGTTTGGTTGGTTCAGCTTTTACGTTTTATCCAACCTCGTTTGAACCTCTCCCGTTCGTTATAATAAATGCTAACTAAACAAAAATCTGGGATAATTAATAAAATACCTATTGATAAACATCTTTTATCTTTTATCTCTTAACCAATGAATATATCTACGAAATGAAAAGTATTGTCGCGTCATCGAATGATAAAGGTATTCGAACATAAACAAAAATACAAACGTATATGATGATGATGATGATGATTCTCATTTAATTAATAATAATAATAATATATACACGTAATGAAACTCAGATTGTGAAATAACAATTAATAACTTCAAAATTAGTCAAATAATTTGATTTTCCTATGGACAATCCTACTCGATTTGTTTTTTTTTTGTTTAATATATTCGTGTTTTCATATTACATAACCTAAAAGTGCGCCAATTATACACGGTAGTACGGATATTACAAATATCATTAAATTATGTGTCCATTAAAATGTTACACAGGGTCACGTGTAGCACACATAAGAATCAAACCTCGTATAAAATAATAAATGGTATAATAGTTACCCTATGGGGAAAAAAACCATTGAGTTGACCTAAAAATTAATCGGAAGATAATATTACAATTGATTTTAATGAAATAGGTTAAGTGAATTTCGAATAAAACAATCTTACTCCGAAATAGGATTTGTTTTCGAGCTCCTAATAATAGTAAATAATAATAATAATAATAATAATATATTCACGCATTAATTAGTCATTTCTTTCGTATTTGTTTTTCCAGTATTCATATATTAAATATCTCAGTTTAGGTTATGTACTCATTGTTAGATAAAATCTGCACGATTATTTACAGGATGAAAAACGTTATCTCAGTTTCATTTGATTATTATTTATTCAAGTTGGTTAGAAAAAGAAAATAAGAAAAATACTGCTGCAAACAGGCAAACGTATTTTACAGGAGTTTTACCTGTAAAAACCGACATCGTTTTGCGTTTATCTCTAACAGTCATTCTTTCCCCGAGATTTGTTAACTGTATTAACAGGAATGAAGTAGCAGCAGCAGCAGCAGCAGGAGCAGGAGCAGGAACATCAACGTGCGTGGACACGGAGAAGGGTTGGTAAAGGGTTGGGCTGGGTTTTGAGCATGAACGTGAACGTGAGTTACCTTCACGCTTGTTATTTTACTTCAAATTCATTTGTATTTCCTGGAAACCACCACCTATTATCCCCCTGAAATTTCTGTTCATTACAGAGAAAGATATAATATTATATAATTGCATTCGCTAGATACGCATGCGACCACAAAGTTAACTCTTTTTTTTTTATTTATATTTCACGCATGTATAATATATATATATATATATGTATATAGAAAATTCCACGTTAAATTTATCTATTAAAATAAAATTTGCATTTGCCACTTTCCGTTGAAAACTGTTATACGTTATTGAACCCAACGAAAGATGTATTTACTATCTTTATTTTTGTTTTGTTATTTTCTCTTTCCCGCCC
>NW_015149007.1:1442333-1453297 GCF_001465965.1 Polistes dominula | reverse complement strand
TTTTTTTTTTTTTTGAAATTTCATATCTTTTGTTTTAAATGTTCGTGAGTATTCGACAAATCCAACGAAATTAGTCGACTTTTTATTTTTTTTCTTCTAATCGTAGTACGTTTTTAAGCGGATTTTGCGAAAGATCTCGTTTTTTGTTTTTTTTTTTGGTTTTTATTTTTAATCAAATTTTTTAAATTTTTTTATCCTTTTTTTTTCTTTTTAGTCCGAAGCTTTTAATGCCTTTCTTTTTTTATTCCTCGTGATGTATTCCATTTGCAATTTTTTTTAATAATAATAATAATAATATATATGTACAAATGTCGTTGCGTGACTTAATATAAAATAATCGCGAAATTTGAAGAATTATTAAAATTGATCAAAATTGAAAAAGGCAACTAATGTGATTGGTACAGGAAACGCACACTGACCATTGATTTTACAATAAATAATGTTTTATAATAATAATACAATTTAAATATACTTTTTATTCATTTGACGTATTTCTATGTATGTAACCTATAAATGTACACATAACCTATAAATATATATATTAATAAGTTATGAGTATATTAACATTATACATATAACCTATTTCCTAAAATTACTTCAAACATAAAACATTATTTTAAATATAAATGAAAAAACAAATGTGTGAAATAGAAAACTGTATATATATATATAATACATAAAACAAGAACACACACTTAAACAAGTCTCCAGTCGGAAGCTTATGAAAAATACAATTGAGGGGTAGAAGGGGTTGGGAAGGGTGAGAGGAGTGTTTAAACTAAAAAAAAAGAAACGAAGAATATTTTGTTTATACATAACTCCATTCATCTGTATATTCCAATGTTGGCATTTTATTCCTAATAAAAATCTTTTCGACAGTGTGCACACTGTTAGTAAGTAATATATATATATATATATATAAATTACGTGTCATGTTGTTTGTTCGCAATGGACTCCCAAACTACTGAACCGATTTTAATCAAATTTTGCACACTGCGTGCAGTTTCATCCAACTTGAAAGATAGAATAGTTTATATCTCAATTTATAGTCGCAATATTATTTTATTGCGAATTATTAACAAAAAGTCATGATTATCTCTGTTAGTTTGATAAGATTCTAACAGATGGCGGTATAAGGTAATTTGTTGACTTAAAGACGTGTGTATCGGACTGATTGTGAGCTACAGAAATGCGTAGTGGGCCACCCCTAGTATATATATGTCAATGTTAAATTGACGTTCAATTTAATACCAACAAATATATCTTTTCTGTACAAGTAATACTTTTTTATTAAACTAATACATACTGTAGTTTGTTATAACGAACGTTTCAAACGTAAAATCCTTTGATAATAATATACATGTTTGAAAGGAACAAGTTGAATAAGAGAATATAATATATATATATATATTGCTTGTTATAACGGTTGCGTACAAACAAATAATGATTTTTATTCAAAGGTAAAACACTCTGACTGGTTGGACAAATAAAAACGAATAACAAAAATGGCCAACCCTTATTTACGATCATTTCTATCCATCCTTTTTTTTTTCTTCTTTTATTTCAATTGATCATCAGTAACGTATCAGTTTTGAAAAGCTATAGGTATTCGTATTCTCGTTTTTTTTTTTTTTTAACGCATTAAGAATATATCGTTAATAAAAAAACAATGTAAATCGTTGAAAATAAATGTTTCTGTTTTTTTTTCTTTTCAATGAATTTACAATTACATCAGTAAGCATTGAAAATTTCATCTAGAGAACATACAGTACCACATATGATGATAATAATAATGATAATGATAATAATAATAATAATAATAATAATCGAAGGTTGGGAATCGAACGAAGAGCAACGACTCGATTTAATAGCGTATATCGAACATCATTAAAAGTTCGCCAACGTGTGTATAACCATTATTGGTGGATATATATCGGGTTCGGGGTTCGACCTTCGTAAACCAAACTGCAATTTCAAGCTCATTTCGTCACGACATTACGCAACGTTAGTCTACCATTAACATTAACAATCGATATAGAAATCGCTTTGTGTCTTGACTCTTTACATATTAATAAAATGGAAATTAACGGACCGTAAGGTTTAGTTTCTCTAGAAATAATTCTACTCGAATTGATCAAAACCAATACGTCAAAAGTGATCATTCATTCATTCATTCATTCATTCGTTCACTCAATCGTTCGTTTATTATTCAACTTTCTTTTATCTTAAAAGAATAATCTCAACATATACAGAAATTCATAAAAGTATTTGAATATTTATCATCAAATATTGTATTCATTATAATAAATATATTATTATACAATAATTACCTATATATTATTAAATATTACATGAAGGGGTATTACTCTTTAGATTATATAGGTAAAGTTTCAAAGTAATTGAAATATACAGGGTGATTCACCAACCCTTGTCACCTGAATAGCTTCGAAAGTATAATAGTAGCAGACAAATGGATAAGAAAATAATGACATGAAAAATTCAGGACTAAAATATGATATTAGTATATTTTTGCTTGGATTGAGTCATTTTCAAGATTTGTCGTTCAACTTTGTTTTTTTAAATACTATGTAACGCGGCTGTCAAGACAAACTCAATGATTTAATGTATAATACATTTCAATTATTTCTGTACTATGTAAATTACGAAAGCTATGTAAAAATTTAAACACTTTGAGAACATTTGATTAATTGTTTGAGTCACTGTATATGTACAGTAGTTATGATTAGATGAGTGATAGTTATGATACTCGAAGTATGGAATGTCATATCATCATGTGTTTCACAGTAAAGTTACAGTAAAGAGTATGTATAATCGTTTACGAGATGTTATTCGTGTCAAATGTGATCCTATTAAATTATTAAATGCTTCAAAGTTAGCTGTTGAAATATTTTTGTAGCTTCAGTAATGTATACGTTTGTCAAAAAAATAAATCATAACTACAGTATTAATGTATATTTCAATTTGATTTTAACTTTACCTATATAATCTAGGGTGTGTTACAGAAAAGTTAGTAAAAAGTATGCATAATCATTTACGAGATGTTATTCGTGTCAAATGTGTGTGTGGTCCTATTAAATTATTAAATACTTCAAAGTTAGCTTATTATAATATTGGGGATTTTTTTTGTTGGAAAAGTTCGTGCCGATTTTCGATAGATGGCATTAAAGTTATTCTGCTAGAAAAAAAAAAAAACCTGAAAAGTTCTGTTAGCACGAAATTTTAAAATTATTATATATTATATTTATTATTTATTATTATATTATTTTTATAATTATATATATATATATATATAGTTATATTTATTATATAATAAATTTATAACATAAAAAAAAAACTTAGATGGGATTGCATTTAAATCTTCCATTAAAATCAAGACGAACTTTAAAGACAATCCAATAAATCCAATATTTCATGACAAGTGTTCAAATATTTTCATAAATAATTGCATATCACGTTATTATTAGCTTCATCATTGTTCATTAATTAAACAAACTATACCAAAATAAATACAAAGTCATACGTATTATACCTAAATACCTTTTTTTTTCTTTTTTATATATCTCGATCACCATATTTATAAGCAATGACACAGAAAAAAAGTAAAGAAGAGTAACAGACAAAAAATTGTGATGGAGTGGGGATGATGTGCTTATGAAAAACGGAAAGAAGTTTATGCATATATATGTGTATACATGTTTGTATATGTATGTGTATGTGGAATAAAGGGAAAGATCGGGAGAGTGGTATTTAATCCGACTAGAAGAGAGCATATCGCTAGACTCGATGTAGTAGGTTCATTCTCAGGAAAGTAGTGGTGGTTGTGAGGGGGGAGGAAAAAAGGGGGTGAACAGCTAGCAGCAGGGTAGTGAAGGGGGAAGGAAACAGAAGAGGAGGAGGAGGAGGAGGAGGAGGAGGAGAAGCGTTATAACCGTTTTACGATCTTCCCCCTTTTTTCACCTACACCCCCACCCTCAACCCCATCCCCAGTCTTTCTCTTTCGTAGCTTTGTGTATCTATATGTGTGTGTGTGTGTGTGTCTATCTATCTATCTATTTTTCTCTAACACTTTCTCAATTCTTCTGGGTACTTTGTCCGTCTGACAATATATAGTACTATCTCCCCAGTTTTTCCCTTATTTCTCTTTCAACCGGGTCCGACGGTAGACAAACCTGGGCACAGGGGGTACTAAAATGAACGCTGAAAGCTGGCAAACTCTTGAGAATATAATCCCCGGCTTTTGCCGATTTTCCTATGCCACCGCATGAATTTATATGGGGGTTTGGGGGTTTGGGGCTTGGGGGAGGAGAGAAAACCCCGTTTTCTGTAGCTTCCGTTCCCCATTATGGCATGCGTGTATACTTCGTGCGTGAGTGGGTGCGTACGTCAACGGGAGTAGTGAAAAGAGGGGGGTTCTTTTTCTATTTTTTCCCCTTTTTTACCCTGTCCCCCACTCCTCGACTCTTCTTCCCCCGAAACACGGCAAAAAAAAAAAAAGAAAATGGTGAAAAATAAATGGAAAGATGGAACGCGTGCGTTCCCCTTTTTTAATCCACACCTACCAGAATTTTGTCTGCGTTGACATTAAGATAGGAGATAGAATGAGAAATAGGGATGAAAAAAAAAAATAAATTAAAATGTGTCAGATGTTGAGAAAAGATATATATATATATATATATATATATACTTGGTGTCATAAAAACGAGCTTTCCAGAGTAAAAAAAAAACTATAATGAAATAATACGCTTTGCAAAAGGTACGATAATCCAAAACGATTGAAATACGAATTAATAAGAAACGAAAAGCTTGTTTTAAAAAAAAAAAAGAAAAAAGGGGGGAGAAAAAGAAAAAGAAATACAAAATAAATGAGGTAGGGTAACGAGAGAATATGGGAAGGGGGAGGGAAAGGGAGTGGAAAAAGAACTGGCCAAGTGGTTGTTGTTTTTTTATTAGCTAATATTTACGTAGGTTAATTAAAAATTTAAAATTAAAAATCCAACGAGAAGAAAACAAAAAAAAAAAAGAAACGATGGAGAAAGGAAGGAAGGAAGGAAGGAAGGAAGGAAGGAAGAAAGGAAATTCATTTATTATCACTCGACTTAGCCTTTTTTATTCATTCATTTTTCTGTTTAATTATCAAAACAGGTTGACGCGATGGAAAACACACCCCCTGCTCTTCCCATTTTTTTTTTCCTTATTATCTTTCAAGATCGTAATCTCTCATTCTCTCTCCTTCTTTCTCTTTATTTTATCGACGGGATTATACCACTTGGTTTATTTTTTAAGGATTTCCTTTTTTTTTATCTCTCTCTCTCTCTCTCTCTCTCTCTCTCTCTTGTCTTTTATAAGTGGAAGCCACGAGAAGAGAGGTTTACGAAAGCAATGGAAAGTCTGTAGATATGCGGCCCTTTAGAAAAAAAATAAAAATCAAGTTGAACCAAACCGAGCGTAGTTTGAGAAGTGCCAGTGGACTCACTTTCTCTCTCTTTCTCTCTCTCTCTCTCTCTCTTTTCTTTTTTTTTTGTTCAAGAGAGAGAGAGAGAGAGAGAGAGAGAGACAAAGAATTGGAAACTCGCAGAAATGAAAATAGATAAAACGAAAAAGAATAGGGTGACATCGTTTAAACGTTGACTCGTACTACTTCTCTCTCTTTCTCTTTCTCTCTTTCTCTTTTAGAATTTTTTACAAATTCCAAATCTCTTTCTTTCTTTCTTTCTTTCTTTCTTTCTCTTTTACTTTGCAAACGATCCCCGATTGCTTTCTCTTTCTCTTTCTCTCTCTATCTCTCTCTATCTTTTACTCTAAATGAGCATTGGTACTCGGCAAACTCTTGAAAATCTAATTTTTCGATGTAAAAAAGAAAAAAAAGAAACGGTAAAGAGTCTATCGTGATAGAAAAGCAAATAAAAAGAAAAAAAAAAAAACAAACAAATTCGTACAAGAGAAATGAGATTACGCTTTCCAACTTCATTAAATGTAATTTTCATTTATGTGAACTAACATAACCTATATGTACTTTTACTTTTCATTGGCGAAAATACGTTTGACCTGATTCTGGTATAAACGTTAGTGTTAGATTTTTTTTAAAGCATTCTCTTTTTTACATACTTATATTTTATTTAAATTATATTGCTTAAAATTTTATATTGTTTCATTTATATTATTGCAAAACAAAAAAATGAGAATTAATAATTACGTTAAATGTGTATAATCGTATTTGAAAATTCGTTATAGTTTCAATAGATGACCGTTATTGTAAATTTTTCTTAAAAAACAAAAAAAAACAAAAAATAATAATAATTATAATACTTAATTATAAACAGCTATAATTACGTTTAATTAAAAATGAAGATATAATTTTCTTAGAGTAACACCTAAATATTAACTCAAACGAAAAACGTTAAATCTGTCAATTTGGTTTGCCCGTATAAAATTAAATACGAATATATAAAAGTAATTTATTTAATTAAAATGGCAATGATAATTTAATAATTAAATGGAAAAGGATGAAACGTCGACAAGAAGATTCTGGTTAGAAATAAGTGAAACTCGCCGAACGAATGATCTTCTTCGACGTTATCCCCACTCCTATTCCATTCTCCCCTCCCTCGCCACTCTCGCCACGATAGATTCCTCAAAAGCAGCTTATTTAGGCGATTAAACTCATCGTCGAACGATTAATTAATATTTTCTAATTAAACAACGTTGAGTAACGTGTATCGTAATGCCACCGAGATTATGGTAGTAATTGGATATGACGTTCTTTGAACTTAACATTGAAGTTGTCCTCTTACTAGATTTGTTCATTTCAATTAATCCTTTTCTTTTTATTAGATCATTATTTTAATTTAAAGAAAGATCATTTAATTTTTATTTTAATTTTTGTTCTTTATTAAAACTAAACTTATCTTCTTACATTTATTTTCTTTTTATTTAATTTGAAAAAATGACGAAATGAAATTAATACCTAATGGTATGCAAAAACCATTGAATAACTGTTAGAACTTATTATTAATAAACGAAGATACAAAATAGAATAAAAGTATTAGTTTTGGATACTATAATAACCCATTTGTGGACAATGTGAAATTAACTTTGATTAAATATACCAATTATTAAAATAAATGTTCTAAAAGTATCTTTGAATATTATAAAAATATCTGTAATATGAATAAGTATCATTTTAACACTAAAAATATTTCTACCACACGGATGAAATGACCTATCTTCAAAATGTCATATATTTTACGATATATTTGTAACAAAAAATATATCATTTGTGCAATAAGAATTTTTGATTTACCAAATATTACTCAATAACTTTTAAAAAAATGTCTTTAAAACATTGACAATCTGTTATTGGACCAATCGTAGTACGTTTAATGTTAATAACCTCTCTAATAAAATACAATCCTTTATTCCATTTGTTTTTCTAGGGACAAAAATGTATGTCCACTTTCATACTAGTGATTTTTCTAGATGGCGCAACTTATTAGCCGTAACTAGAGACCCTATAGGAGGGACGCGTAATGTAGATTGCTGGGGGATAGGAACTCGTGTAGTCACGTGATTGCGCGCAAATGATTCAACGCAACAGCTTCGATGCAACGGAAGCTGTCCCCCCAAATTTTCAGCCTAGCAACATACATGGCGTGTCCCTCCTATAGGGTCTCTAGCCGTAACCAAAAATATACTAGGAACACTAACTTATTCCCTTTCCTAGTGACTTCATTTATTTCAATATCAAATTTTGATGAAATAAAAACGTTTGTAACTAAGAATAAAATGATAAAGTATAGTTAAAAGAATAAGATAAAAGAATAAAAGAAATATTAAACAACGAATAGAAATAAACGAGGTTAAAGTAAAATGTGTGAAGAGTGGAACAGGAAGAAGAGTAAGGAGAAAGGGGAATATAGGGGAAAACGTAATCTTATCGAAGAGTAAGAAGTTTCATCGTAAGAACGAGAGTAGGAGTAAACCGAGTCCATTCGGGTGTATACCGCATGTTCGAATTTTCGCGTGTAGCTGTTGGGTACGAGTAACATGTCGAGAGTCATGTACCAAAGGTGGATACCTGGCAAGAAGAGGTTCTGAGGAATGAGGGGAAGGAAATGAGGGTGAGAGAGAGAGAGAGAGAGAGAGCGGAAAATGCTGGACGGGTGGCCTCTCGCGGGAAATACGTCGAGTATCTGAATAAATCGAAATAGCCAAAGTGATTCTCCAACTTAAATTAGTTTCTGCCCGGTATGGAGAGGTTAGGTTGGTAGGCGAATGTACGCCTTCCCCTTCCCCTTCTCTTATTCACCTAACCTATCCTTTTCTCTCTCTCTTTCTCTCTCGTACAGTGCATTTCTCTTTCTCGCATTTACGTTATCCAAGAAGACACGCGAATATACCATGGCCCTTTACTTTTATACCCTAACCCTATCCTTCTTCTTCTTCTTCTTCTTTCTTTTTACTTTCTTTTTCTCATATCTTTGTTTCGGTTTATTTCTCTGTCTTTTATTTTTATTAGGTTTTCGTTTTTTTTTTTTTTTACTTTCTAATGGTTGAAATATTTTAGGATGATTACAGGTAATAAATTAACGACGATATTGAACTTTTCTAATCAGGAAAAAGGGTTAGAAAAGTATATTGAAATTAATTTTTATAATTTTTCCAAAGTTCTCTTTTTTTTTATAAAATTTTATTAAGGGATGAAAATGATAGCAACGATGTAAATGATGCTAAAGAGCAAATGTTATTTTCTTTCGTTTAACATCTACCTAAATAACCATTTGCAATTTCCCCCACCCCTTCTTCTTTGGTTCTTGTCGTAAACGATATACCATAGGAGTATCTCGAAATTTTAGCACGAGCATGAAACGTTCCACGTGAAGGATTTTTATATCCTCGAAACGCATATATGCGTTCATTGCACTCGAACAGTTTAAAAGTGGCACGCGAAATGATTTAAGTTTCGGGTTACGAGTTAGTTAACTAGTCTTTTTTAGATTTTCTTTTCTTTTCTTCTTTCTTTTTATTTCCATCCACGCTAACGGAAATTTCTGAAACAATTATCGAAATTATTGACAATGGAAAAATGGTTTATTACCATTTACAATTTCTATTTTTATTCATCTTCTTAAATTATTGTTAAATGTACGTTAAAAAGTAAAATTCGCGTGCAAAATTTTGAATAACTTTCTTTTTTTATAATTTTGCTTTCTTTTTTTATTAGGTAATGGTTTAATAAATAATTCAATATCAATTGTAATAAACTTTGTATTTTTTTAAATAAATAATTGTAATGCCGAATCATAAACACGTTACGACATATTATTTATTAACAATTACATTTATTATTCATGGTAATTTTTAAAAACAACATTTAGTTATATTTATTGTCAAACGAAGATTTTATATTAATTTGTTGAAATGAATTATACATTACGCGGATTTAAAGAGATCATAATTTTTTTTACTTAGTTTGTTTTTTTTTTTATCGTCCTTTATAAAAATAGAACAAAGTTTCAAACCTGCGTGTGAGTGTGTCTGTGTATGTTATTATTACGTGAATAATATTAATTAATTAGACATATTATTTATTTTTGTATTCATATCTCATACTTCGATAAATCTAATCCTATATTATCCTCGTATAATAATAAAAAAAAAAAAAAAATATATTTTATCTTCATATTTTATATTTTCCAGATAACTCTCGCAAAAATGCTTAAAATTCGAATAGGGATAAAAAAAAAAAAAAAAGAAAAGAAAAAAAGTGATAGCTTTTAATTTTTAATATATTTTACCAAAATTGTATTCCTACCCCCCACCAACACACTCACCTCCCACTCTTCCCATTACGTTATAACAATCATATATTCGCGAATTTTGTAAAAAAAAAAAAAAAAACACAGGCCGCGGCAATGCGCTCTGCTGTTACTTTCGCGTATATTCGTCATATCTCTTCGTATTATCATTTAAACTACGACGATTTACGCGGCTCGCGAACGAGAGATACGAAGTGTAAACTTCGATTTAATCCGGAAACGCGCGTGGCTCTATGAAAATACGAGAGACTTTAGTGGGAGTGGGAGTGGGAGTAGAAGTGGAGTGGGGGGAGATAGCGTAATGGTAGTGGGGAGGTGCGCACCTAAATTATGTTATATCTACTATTTGCCGCGGAAAAATATAACTGTACGGTTTTTAACGTTTGAACAATTTTTTTTCTCCTCTTTTTTTTTCTTTTATTTTATTTTTTAACATAGAAATGTCGAAAATTGCGTTCGTCCCTTCCCCCCCCAAAAAAAAAAAAAGAAAAAAGGGTCTAGACAAAAAAAATAACAAATAAAATTGATACAATTTCGTGCGCTAGATAAATAAATCAATGTACGTTCACAAAACTGTCATTCGCAATGCAACGTACGATAGAAAAGTATTTTTGTCGCAAACGTACCATAGCCTAAAGGGTGGAATTAGGAAATGGAACTGTGATTGGTTGATTCGTGACAAAAAAAAAAAAGAAAAAAGAAAAAAGAATACAAAAGAAAAATATTGTCACATTAATCTGATCATTTTGATAGGGCTTGGTAATTGGCAAGTTAATAATCAGTAGTCGAGTAGTACTCTTGCATGCACGATGATTCGAAAACAAGCAGTCAGTCAGTCATGCAGGTAGTCAGGCAGGCAGGTAGGCATCGATTATGCGATGCCATACAAGTACCCATCTCTCTCTGTCTGCTCTCTCTCTCTCTCTCTCTCTCTCTCTCTTTGATACACACGTTACATGTTGTAGAATAATATTTTGTCGAACGTGGGGTATCTAACAGCTTTTGTTTTGCTTGTCCTCGAATAGCAGAATGACCTACGGCAACCATGCGTAAAACGAAAAGCCACGCGTTTGCGTTAGCCATAGGCAGGTATTCTGTTATTTCTGTACGTTCGATCAGTTATATATA
>NW_015149007.1:1430896-1442236 GCF_001465965.1 Polistes dominula | reverse complement strand
TCTCTCTCTCTCTCTCTCTCTCTCTCTCTCTCTCTGACTGTCTCTCTCTATCTCTGATCAACCTTTAATTCTCGTACGTATTAATTTAACGCTACATTTGATACGTTTGTTAAACGTTCGATACTTATCATTCCTTTTTACTCCATATTTGTTCTCTATCGATTGATCATTCACGAATATCTTGTAATAGGAGGAGAGAAAGAAATAAAAAAAAAGGGGGGAGATAAAAGTTCACCATTGTAAATCGTGTTGTTTTTTTTTTCTGCTACTTTAAAAAAAAAAAAAAAACCCTATCGAAACCTTTTGTTATGAGAGATATAAAAAGATGAAAAATAAAAAAAAATATTGTACAATTTTATAGATAAAATCGTGCAAAATGATGAATGATATTTTCCATGGGGCAAAAAAAGACAAATCAAGGTAGTACGAGATAAAAATATAAAATAAATAATCATTTACGTTCGACGTGTAGATTTTCTATAAAAAATTTTCCTACCCCCCTTTCCTCTTCCCTCTCTTTCTCTCTCTCTCTCTCTCTTTCTTTCGTTTCCCAATGATATCGTCAAATGAGCTTGTCGCTTTGGTACAACGTTATGAATTTGAAAATCGTCATCGAATGGACAGAGGAATAACCTCGAAATAAAAAAAAATTGCAATGTAATGCGATTTTACCTCGACTATTTCATTTTCTTTCTTTCTTTCTGTGTATTTTTTTTTTTTCCCCCGTCTCTGTCGAACCGTGGGAGATGACCTGACCCTTCCCCCTCCCCCTCCCCCTCTCCCCCTCCCGCGTAATTACACGCATGCCGGATTAAAGCGTCATCGAATAGAATGGACAATTTGTAATTTCAGTATCGATTCGTTGAATTGATCGATCGAGTTTTGTACGTGAAATGAAACACGCAGCAGGACGGCCACTACGAATGAGAATTTGCCCCGACCAGCACTTTCAATGAACGATTCGATGCTGACCATAGTTTATGCGCGTATTAACGATAGATAACATTCGAATACGAATGCTATACGCGTACATAGAACATCTCGATAACATTCTAACGGCCATTATATAACGACCCTTTTCGAGATTGAAGTAGTTTGAGTGTTAGATCAACCGAAAGATATTTACACACTATAGTCTATTATTAGGTTTTACAAGATAAATATAAGGATTATATTGATAATTTATAAAAAGAAATTTGGTTCCTATTGCGTTTGTCACGTTGTTTGTTTGCAATGGACTTCTAAACTACTAAACCGATTTTAATCAAATTTTACACACTGTGTGCAGTTGAATCTAACTTAAAAGATAGGATAGTTTATATCATTCTAACAGATGGCGGTATAAGGTAATTCGTTGACTTAGAGACGTGTGTATCGGACTGATTGTAAGCCACAGCAACGCGTGGCGGAGCACCCTTAGTTATGTTATAGTGATAAGGTTATAGGTTATGTTTAACTTAAACTTGAAATTGATATTTTCGCACGATGAAAACTCACGTATATTTAAAACACATAATCCAAAGTAAAACTTATTCATTAACTTTAATTATAAATAATACATATAAGTAATCTTTTTCTAATAATTTAATAATTAACAATAGATAATAGTAAACATGCATTAACAGTACTACTGTTAAAACATCCAAAAACTTACTAAAATTTATTCTCATTGAAAAAAAAATCACATTTATCAAATATAGCTACTGTAAAAAAACAAATATAATAAATCTTCAAATCTAATTAAAAAATATATTTCAGCTTAGGTTAAAAGATTTACTCAACGACAATACTTAATGTGCAAGAAATAAAAACGAGTTGATAAAACCTAACAAATTGATTGTCAAATTGTCCAACCATTTTTCAATGTATATATTTAAAAAAACCATATAAATTATAATTGAACCATCTTATGGGATACCAACCATACCTAATTAGAATATGCACTGATCTTAAGGCATAGATAACACAAATCTTCTTTCTTTTTTCCAAAGATAAATAAAAAAAGAATTTTATGGCACGATCTCAAATCGAAAGAATGACATGTAGGGGGAAAGAAAAAAGGTGGAGGAGAAGGTAAAGGATGAAGGATGGGGGGGGAAGGAGGAGGAGGGAAAGAATAAAAGATATATAGAACGTTTTCCCGTCTAAAAAATGTACCACCTCTTTTATGGATTTTTCGTGTCGAGCACTCCGATCGTGGCTGACCGGCAACCATAAAAAACGCCAACAGACCGAAATAGAAAAGGGAATGGTGGGAGTTTGGGGATTGGGGCTGTGGTGGGTTTTTGGAATGGGGAAAGGACAGGTCAATGGTTAGAATCGTATTTACAAGACGCTTAGATAAATATTTAAACATTTGAGAGAAACTGAAGAACTGACTACTTGTACTACTATATAGTGTACTATATTATACTACTTTGTTCTTATTTTCAGCTTGCCAAAAGCTATACTGTTTGATTATTTATTACTATTGTCTTAGCCTAACTCATTTAGAAACAAAGAGAGAGAGAGAGAGAGAGAGGAATGGGAGAGAACGTTGTGAAATATTCAATTAGTTCATGTTTAAGTTTCATAATTTGACCCTTCAAGAAAAGTGAACAGATTTGAAACCTTCTTTTTGATATAATCGAAAAGAAAAGTTATAGATTAAATTAGATTTTATAAAATATTCATATCCTTGTTCTACACGTTAAGTTCTGTATTGGTCAGGACTACGATAAACAAGAAACTATACTATCATCAATTTGAGATTTGTTTGTTTATTATGACATTACTATGACATTGTTTAATTTTTTGAAGATATTTAAACATGTGAACGTAAACGAAGAATTAAAGTAAATAATTATTTAGAACAATTGAATCACGAGTAAGACTCGTTTTGGTTACTATTGGTTCGAACGAAATACCACGAGTCTCACTCGTGCTTATTGTTTTTTTTTTTTTTTTTTTTTTTTATCACAAGTTACACTCGTTGTTCTAAGAAAAAGGTTTACATTTGAATAATTAAATTAATAATAAGTCTCATTTTAATTATTGCAATTTTGGTAATACAATACCAATGCACACACATATAATATTTATTATAATTTTCCCATAAATTAATTTTCAAATATTATGTAATACACATGACTAAATATGTTTGATAAAATCTTATATCTATATTATTATTTTAATCGATACACTGTATATTGAAATATAAGCCTGATAATCGCTGTTACGCTTAGCAACCACTTATTCACGAACACATACTCATACAACCTTCTTATCAAGAAACCCATCGATCTTTTTTTTTTCTTTTGCTTCCTTAAGAGGAGACATACTTAACCATTGTCCTCATCCACCATGTATATATATGTTATAGTTAAATATTTAGATTACGGGGAATTTTATAGAATGCCTGAAGCATTTTTTAAAAAGTATGTACACAATGTCATTAATTTTCCTTGATTTATTTCCCCCCTCTCCCTTTCTTCCCCCTCCTATACTTTAAACACACCTAAACTTAAGCACATTTTATAGATTTAATCGAAAATTATGAAGAACATTTTGTTTCACTTGCTTACAACTTAGAAAATTACTTTTCTCCTTTCTTTGTTTCTAAAAAAAAAAAGAAATCAAATGAAACTTATTTTATAGATTAACCGAAACCTTTTCTGGACATTCTATAGAATAACCAGACAATTTAGACAATACTCTAAACTTGCTTTGAGAATGATAATTGTATAAAATGTTACAGCACAATATTGCAATTATTTTGTTAATAAAAATACACTTGACATAAATTTATTTTATATTTTTAATAATTTATTAGAATGCTTCGACCACACGTTGCTGTTGCTTTGTTATAAAATATTGATTTTAAGTAAGGTTTATTTGAAAGTAAGGTTATGTCGTATAAAAATCTGAAATAAAACGTGCGTGTGACGTGAATAAATTGAAATAATTGAATTGTAATACAGCACCATCTATTAAAAAATTACAGAAACAAGAAACCTACATAACCTCTAAATAATAAATCTTTAAATTAATAATAAAAAGTAATAATACAATAACACATGAAATAAAATTTAAAAAGTAAGGTTATGTTGTATATAAATCTGAAAAAAATTGTATGACGTGAATAAATTGAAATAATTGAATTGTAATATAGCACCATCTAATAAAAAATTACAGAAACTACAAACCTACATAACCTCTAAATAATAAATCCTAAAATAACCAATAAAATATAAATAAATAATTAATTTTGTGTGATTTTTTAAAAAATCACACAAAACAAAACAAAATTTCATTATGATTGGTTAAGAAGGTTTTAGAATCCATTTCAAACCAACAATATGACATGGAATTTTTATAGATGCACATAATAAAGTCTAGTAAAACAATAAAATATAATAAAATTCACTAGATACTTGAAACTTTGAAAATATGAATTGAAAGATACGTGTATAGGTGTATACGTATACCTATACATATGAATATTTTCATAATGCATCCCTATGGAATACAGTTACCAACCCATCATCATCTTCTTCTTCTTCTTCTTCTTCTTCTTCTTCTCTACCTTCTCATTCCTTCATCATCTAGTCTTCTACTACTTGTCGCATAAGCACGAACGACACATTGTACGTCATTGTCTCTTGAAGGAGCATAACATAAGGCAAGGACAGAGGTCGTTAAGAATGAAATTCCCTAGCTTATCACCAGAGGGAAAGTGGGAATTTAACTAATTAACTGAGGAAAGGACAACCCTCGAGGGTATTTCGGTGTAATTAGCGAGGAAACGCACGCCCGTAATCACGTTTATGGGAATCTGTTTCACCATTTTCCCATCTTCCCTTCATATTCATCTTTTCTCTTTACATCTTCAACTCGTTTCTTTTCTTTTCTATTTCACTTTGACTTTTTCTTTCGTTCATTGTGGCTTTGTCTTTTGGTCTGTCTGCCTGTCTGTCTGTCTGTCTGTCTGTTCGTTCAAGCCATTTTTCTTTATATTTGTTTCATCTTTCTTTTTATCGTACGAGTACTATCCGTAAGGATTAATCCGAATTTTCCTCTTTTATTCGTCAAGTTCCTTTTAGAAAAAAAGAATGAGGAAATGAGTAATATTCCCTTGTGGGGGTGAGGGGGGGGGGGTAGCTGTAAAAATTGTACTTATCGTAATAATGATTTTCCTTTTTATATATTTATATTTTTATCTCCATTTTTCTTCATTAGATGAAATATAGGGATTAGCAATTAAATTCACAATGCATTTTTTAAAAGGTTTATTTTTTCAAATTAATATTATCAATTAATTAATGAATAATGACGTGAATGACAGAATGTTAGAATTTAAAAAAATGGCGGGAACTTTGTTCTTAACCTAATCAAATACTCGTATTACTCGTTCAAATTGTCTTCCTAATTTTTTGTATACTTCTTTTTTTATTGAGAACAAGATAGGAGGATAATTTGGAAAAGATCGAAAGGGTGGTTCGACGATTTAGCGGATAGAAAGAAAAACAATGAGAAAGAGATAGAAAAAGAACAAGAGAAAGACAGATAAAGATAAAAGAGAAAGTAGAAAGTAGAAAGTAAAAAGTTCTTCCTTTGCACGGGTTCATAAATTCAACCTCGAAGACGGTAATCTGGCAATCGAAGTTTTCTAATCGTCCTTGTGGCCCGAGACATCGCGGAATAGTTTATCGAGTAAAAAAGAAAAAGACAAAAAAAAAAACAAAGAAAGAAGTGGAATATGCAGTAGGAGGCGTTGCAGGGTTGGCAGTTGCATGAAATATGGCTTCTTCGAATGCACTTCGGATGCTATCGACTTACCCGAAAGTGGAAAAGCCCTTTTCTTTACTCTTCCTTCTTCTTCACTGCAACAACTTCTCGATGCTTGTCGAGAACTATCCTGTGTGTCAACCTTCTACCTAAGATCGGCCCTTTTTTTTCTATACCCTTTTTCTTGTCTTTTTTTACGTAAGATAAAAGACAACAAAGTGGATAAACAAAAAAGAAAGAATACGTATGGTGATTTTCTTTTTTTACTCTATCCTTTGATGAGAATACTATAATAACGTTTGTTCGTTCATCGGCAACGTTATGCGAATAAATGTTCATATCTTAATATATATAAATTACGTGTCACGTTGTTTGTACGCAATGAACTCCTAAATTACTGAACCGATTTGAATAAAATTAGGCACACTGTGTGCAGTTTCATCTAACTTAGATGATAGAATAGTTTATATCTCAATTTATCATCGCAATATTATTTGTTTATTATATATGTATATATGCATAAATATAACCTATGCAAATGAATAAAGCTTTTGTGTTGGTTTCATTCGTAAAAGGGTATTAGTATACATAAATATGATAAAAACAAAAACAAAAAAAAAGATAGGAAAGGAAAAAAACCTTTTGATGAGAGAAAAATACGGAATTTGTATTGGTGCATTGAGTAAAAAGCTTGGCAAAACCTGATGGGGGTGGCTCCCCGTTTTACGGTTAATGGAGAATCCAATATCTGCCATAGAGATTGATCCTTATAAAGTTGTACTTTTTGACATACCAAGGATTAATCTTTTGATTTCGTTTTTTAATATTTTATGTTTTGTTTCCTTATTTGAAAAAATTTTTTCACTTAATTATTGCTATTTACATATTCGAGTTTTTAACGAATGTTATAATTAATCATATATTCGAATATTTTTCAACCAATCAATCGTTACAATTTTAATTGTAAATCACTTTCATTTGTATTATCATTCTGATAAAAAAAAAAAAACAGGTTTTTTGTCTACAACCACTTATAACTTACAATTGAAAATCATCAATATAAAAATCCCGACAACCGATAAGGGTTAATAATAATAATAATAAAAACATAGTACGTCAAGTTGATTAGTCATTAATGAGGAAAGAAAAAGCGTCTAACGTGTGGCACTCGTGTGTATATTCAACTTCCGCTTCAATTTAATCCCTTTTGAGTTACGTCGAATAAAGATTAACTAGCTCTTTTAAATGCATGTGTTGTTCCGTATTCAAAGTGCAACTGACGAAGGGGTGCAGGTGCAAAGGAAGAAGAGGGATTTAAAAGGAGTCGCGTTGGGTGGGGAGGATGAGGCGAACGGAATTTACGTTCTCAAAGAAATTTATAAATACGAAGTGGCTTCGTCTAACTAGAAAGTATCGCGTCATGCATAATTATATTCTCTAGGCCCTTTTTTTCTTCTTCTTCTTCTTCTTTTTTTTTTTTTTTCGTTCCTACCCATTCTCACGCCTTTCACCTATCAGACACGAGAATTTCTTGGATGTCATCGTACGTTGTATTTACTGTAGATACATCATGAGATACAAAATTTATGTAAAAAGAAAAATGTCCTTTAACTTATCGTTCTCAAACTTATCGTAAGGCACATCATTTATAACCATTTGTACCGGAAACGGTCAAATGATCATTCAAAAGAAAATTATAAATGTAGAATTAGATTTTAGTCAATTGGATAATAAAAAATATTAGCTTCTTCGAAAAGTAATTTTGTTTTTTCTTGACACAATAATGGCATTACTTGATCCAAACCGACAAATAACAGCACGTGAGATCGGTGAGTAGTTAAGTTTATCAAATTCAATTGTTTATTATCACTTAAAAGCCTTGACATGTACAAGTACGATTACAGTAATAGATAAATCTACAGGAAAATTTAGACGATCAAATTGTATCGAGAATGGGATAATATTTAAAAATGTCCCGCGCGCCCGCGCGCGTTTAATTTGTCCCTTCCCCCTGCTCATTTTGGGATAGGTAGAAGGACTAGGAAGGTGGGGGGGGAGGGGGAGGGGGTAAACATTGATAAGAGAGAAGCCTTTTGGTGATTGGCCCCGTAGGCATTTCGTGTCATGTGGTATAGAAGAGAAAAGCACCGATTCGAAAAGTCTACCGTTACGAGTGTGCAGTGTGCAGTGTGCAGTGACTACCGCCACGCGATTGGCTGATTGACTTGGTCGGAGGAAGGAGGCGGGGGGGAGAAAGGAAAAATGGGAGCATGAGGAATGGAGGGGAATACTCGATTTCTAAGTCAGGACACGCGACGCAACGCGACTCTAACTCAACAACGAGAACGGTCTAGACCAACCTGACTGGAATTTTTTCCATGTAATTACATCCACGGAGTATTTTCTCTCTCTCTCTCTCTCTCTCTCTCTTTCTCCCTTTTTCTCTCTTTCTCTCTCTCTCTCTCTGATTCTGTCTTTTTTTGGTCTACTAGAAACCCGAGCAAACCTCGACGATATCAACTCAATATCCCTCCCCCCTCCCCACATTTCTACTACTGGTTGTGAGGGGGAGGGGTGTCCCGTTGAAACTAAATCATCCCCCCCTCCCTCCTTACCCCTGTCCCCCCTCCTCTTCAGTCCAGGGTTTTCTCTAAAACGAAAATGTCCTGTGCGATACACCGTGGAAAATTGCCCTTACCGATACCTTATACAGCACGGAACATCGAATTCAACTGCAACCAGTAACCTTCCCTTTCTGTTTCTCTCTCTCTCTCTCTCTTTTTTTTTTCTTTCTTTCTTTCTTTATTTTCCCCTTCCATCTTTCTTTCAACCATCACCCTCTTTACCGTCTTTTGTTTGATATCTTTACGTTATCCATGCCTTTTCGCTTCCATGAATTTCTTTATATCATCGAATTCATGCAAGAGTAGAAACGTTTCTTGTAAAATCGTTTGAAGCAGATGGAAATGTAGGTATAAGGGAGGGGAAGGGGGGGGGGGGTAAAGGGATAGAAGAGGAATGGAGAAGGGAGAAAAATGTATAACTCGTTTTGATAGTTTGCTAAACTTGAATAAAAATAGATAGAACTTTTTGTGTTGAAAATATAATATAATAAAAGTATAAAAATTAAAAATATTTAAAATAATTAATAAATAATTCGCCTAATTGGAATACGTTTTAAATGATGATAATGATATAATAATACGTCATTAGGTTTTTTGGTTTCCTTGAATTTTTTTAATATCATCGATTAACTAAGGTAACATTATATCATCAAATTAACTAAAGGGGATCCGTTGAAGTGTCGATAATTTGTGTCATTTCCCAGATTACCTAGATAATCTGCACATTATCTATACTAGGTACTAGTCACAGTCAAAATTAAATCTTTACTGGAAACAACAGCAACGTTTCTTTATACTTAAATTATTAATATTATTATTATTATTATTATTATTAATTGGTATTAGGAATTCGTAAGTTCATTGCCACAACGACCAAATCCCGCCAGTGTTCTCGTCCCTGAGCTTGACCCCTCCAACTTTATAAATTTTAGCCTTTTTTAAAATGACTGATACTCAAAAATTGTGTACGTCTTTTCGGTGCTCCTGTTGACCCACCCACCGCTGATGCACCAGCTGACGATCACTATGCTTTACAGCGCAACTAAGTTTAACATTCTACAAATTATGGTTAGGGTTAAAATTGGTCGCCAAAAACTATCACTGGTCTTCGTAGACTATTTCTTTAAGATCCCTCTTAATATTGTCCTCCCATCTACGTCTCGGTCTACCCAGTGGTCTTTTTCCGTTCGGTATACCGACCATTATTTTATGAACCCTTTGATCCTCCCATGTGACCAGCCCATCTTAATCAGCGTGATTTTACGACGTTAATGATGTCCGGTTTGTTGTACAGTCGGTGTACTTCTACCTTACGGAGTATTCTCCATTCGTCCGTTCTCTCATCGCATTTTGCACCGAAGATTTTACGAAGAATTTGATTTTCAAAAACCCTACATTTCTTTTTGTCCCGTAACGTAAACGACCATGTTTCGCTACCATAAAAAACTACCGGTATGATGATTGTCCCGTATATCCTAATTTTTAAGCGCCTAGACAGCAACTGCGCGAACTGAATAATTTATTGACCCGAATAAAAGCATGCATTGTCTAAATTAATTCTATTCTTAAATTGTTCCTTTAATTTCGTTCGTCTGGTTTACGATCGATCCTAAATACCCAAAGTTGCTGACCCGTTCAAAAATTTGATCCCAAACGACCAAAGTTCCAGTATTAGCCACATTCTAAATTCAACTAATAAATTATTATTCGCATAAATGGAATACGCTTTAAATCATGATAATGATATAATAATAAGTGATTGAGTATCTTTGTCTTGTTTATATTTCAACATCGAAGTAAGGTGCATTAATATTGTATAACAGGATAGTACTATAGTAGTTAATAGTAGTAGTACTATAGAACGGTGATACCATAATTGGAAGATGGAAAAGAGGGATAGGGGGGAAGGGAGGTGTATACGAAAGAAGAAGCTGCCACCGCGTGCAAAAGATCTTTCAAAATTCTGAAGCTACCTTCGAAACGCATCCCCAAAGCACAGCTTTTCTCTCTCTCTCTCTCTCTCTCTTTCGGTTACTAAGCGGAATTCTAAATGACGCGAAAGAGATACAGAAAGTTTCTTTCCTCTCAAATATTATAATTTATTCTTCAAGAAAATAGAGAGAAAGAGAGAGAGAGAGAGAGAGAAAGAAGAAACGCGAAAAGTGACTGGGGGGTAGCGGGTAAGGGGAAAAAAGAGGTATGAGAGGGAAGGGAGGAAAAAATAATCAAAAAGGAAATTGTGTTCTCCTTTTTATTCTTTTTCTTATCTTACAAATATCTTATCGGTAATACGAATTGATTAATGAATATGCAATTAAGCGTATACCCGTTATCTAATCTTAATGAATAATTCGATGCATAATACATATGTATTGGAGGGTGATGATCAAGCAAATATTTAGTAATATAAATATTATCGTTATTTGTTATAATATTGACAAAATGTTATCTACGAAAAATGTAATAAAACGAAATTAGTATAAAAGGATAGTGTAAATAATTTTTTTTTGCGTGGGTGAAGGTATGCAAAAATTCTTAATGTAGCTGTGGCTCACAATCAGTCCGATACACACGTCTTTAAGTCAACGAATTACTTTATACCGCCATCTGTTAGAATGATATAAACTATCCTATCTTTCGAGTTAGATTCAACTGCATACAGTGTGCAAAATTTGATTAAAATCGGTTCAGTAGTTTAGAAGTCCATTGCGAACAAACAACGTGACACGTCATTTATATATATTATAAGATAATAATTTTATTATTTATTCTATTTTATATATTATAATAAACATATTTTTATACATTAATTATTTATTTAATTAATTGATTATATTATATATTTATTAAATGTGTATTTAATTATATATTAAATAACATTTTGTCTTATATTATAACAAATAATATTATATAATCGTGATTTAAATAAAAGATCCGTGAATATTGATAT
>NW_015149007.1:1414621-1429621 GCF_001465965.1 Polistes dominula | reverse complement strand
TTTTCCAGAATTTTATCGAATCGTTGAGAAAATGAAGTTTTCTTTAGAGATCATTTACAATTAAATTAAATATCGTTTAAACTTTCTAACACACACACACACACACACACACACACACACATATATATATGAGTAATGTGATACTCGTATGATGGGATATTTGATACGATTCTTAAAGAATTAAACGTAAAATAAAATAATTGCAATGAAATTGAAAATATTTCATTTTTGTTCTATTTCAATTAATGTTTTTAATCGTTTCAATATATTTTGAATTAATTTAATGTGTATATATAACATTTCTTTGATAACACGTTTCGTAACACGTGTATCTGTGATTATACACGCTCTAACATATTTATTTAATACGTCAAAACGTCATATGGCTCGAATAATAATTGATAATTAAATTTAAACGAGAATTATTTTTACGTAACGATATTATAAAGATAATATGAACGATGTCATGATTAATTAAACCTATGATATAGTTATCATAATTTTTGCATTGATATGAACAAAAAAAATTAAGTGAATAATATCGAAACAATTGTTTACATTAAATTATTTGATTACATACAAAGAGAGAGAGATAAATTCAATGTTGAATTAATTGATAAAACATTAAAAGTGTTTACAATAATAAATATATAAATGGCGTATTTTTACGTAATTCATACATATTGATGATTATGACATAACCTATAAAAATATATATGCTTTTAACTTCTTATACACTACGCGTCCACTATAGTGGCTTTCACGGATAACATCTTATAAAATATACTAAGTCTAATTTGATTATTAATTATCCAGTAAATTGTTTAATCGTATGTTAAAGTATATTTGTATCATTTCTTAAATCTTCATTATCTTTTTATTATCTTATTTATTATTATTATCTTTTAATTCTTTATTAAAAAAAAAATGTACTCGAGTAAAGAACAGCATTTTGTTTGTAACACATCGTAGTTTTATCGTTTACACGTAATTCTTGTTGAACCTTACTGCCGTACAAAGAAACAGCCTAACGCAACATTCAACCAAGCCTAAGAGGTTAATAATCAAAAGGGTTACAAAAAGACAAAACACAAAATCAAATGACCAATCAAACGTTCTACCAAAGAAAAAGATATTGGTAAAATTGAAATGGGAATGCAATCAACAGCCCAAAAGGTAAAAGAAGAGATTCAAGTGAAGATTCGAATAGGTTAGATGAAATGAAATAGTACTTACCAATAGGATGGGGTTATAAAGCAATACATCGGCTAACAACAACGGAAACACAATAGCTCCGTTAGAAATGGAAGGGTTGTGTTTGAACGTGTTACTGAAACACGGCTAGGTCGACCCACTTTGAAGGGTTGAAAACGTGGTGGCCGTGTAAATTCGAGGATCACGCGTGTACCTTGTCCGGACCCCCCGGAATGCATGAGGCGTAGGTACAAATTGCAACCATTACTCTTGCCACGAGCCAAGCTTGCTCTCTCTCTCTCTCTCTCTCTCTTTCTCTCTCTCTCTAAACCCCATTCTCCCTTTACCATCACACCACTACCACCATCATAAACACCAACACTGACACTCAGTGTTAACCGGCACCGATTTGGCCGATCCAGTGTTGCCAACAACGTACTGGTGTGTTGCCGGCAGGAATACCGCGACGACTATACTATTGTGTATGAAATGATTATGGCTTGGTACCGGGTATGAGGTCGTGAGGTCCTGCAAAAGGGCCGTACGTCACTTAGATTGGCCCCGTTGGCAGTTACAAAAGACGCCAAACCCCCTTTCGCACAGAGGCTCGCAGTCCACCCCCCGCCCCTGTCCCCCAGAGTGTGCCAAATACAAGCACTCCCCTTATGCGTGCTTTCTCACTATGACAGAAAGAGAGAGAGAGAGAGAGAGAGAATGTAGGGTTAACAACCCCTTTTGCAACCTGTCTATCTACCTGTCTACCTACCCACTCGCTTATCCAACCGATTGAATCTTATAAGCCTTCAAAAAAATCTTATCTTTATTAAACGTTACACCTATAATGTGCCAAAATCAGCTTACCGTCACTTAAAACATCAAAGGATTATCGTAAATAAATCCACAAACACACACACCCCCTGTTACAAGATTAGCTTTTCAAACCCCACCCCAATCTCCAACCCCCAACCCCTATTTCTTTTAAAATTGTTCTCGACTTTTCGAGGGTGTGTGTTTTATGCACACTCTAATTATGAACGGTAAAATGCAAACACAATTTTCTTTATAAATGTGTACATACTATATACATATACCCACACATATGTATAAATATATATATATAGAGATATTTCAGAGAGTAAAGTCGGCATGAAAGAAAGAGCAAAAGAAAAAATGGGGGATAAAAAGAGGGTTCCTCGGTCAAATCTCTTACCCCTTTTTCTCTGCCCCTTTTCAGCTACTTCCACAAGGCTCGGTGCTGAATTAGCGAGGTAAACTTCAACACACATGCATATATGTATGTGTATGTGTGTGCGTATAAGCGCCGAAGTAGCCGCGCTTTTCCACGTTAAAGGCGGTTAAGAGGCCGAGAAGCGGCCTTTAGCCGTGGCATTCACTAAACCACGCTAACTCACCCCATTCCCCAGCCCATCCCTTCCTCACTACCCCCGCTATTCCTTTCTTCTTTCTTTTCTTTTCTTTTCTTTTCTTCCCCTTTCTCTTTTTTTTTCTTTCTTTCTTTCTTTTTTCCCCCCACTTTGCAGCGGAACAAATCTCCAGCAATGCAGGAATAGGCTTTCTGGAATTACCTGGCTAATTAAAAACCTTCCGTGTCCGTCGTACGAGGGATTCCATCTAAATGTGTGCGTGTGTGTATGTATGTGTATGTGTTAGAACGTGTGCTGCCATGCGGTTCCCTCCTTCCCTTCCATTCCTTTCTTTTCTTTTCTTTTCTTTTCCACCCTATTCGCGACCTACCCACCTCTCACAACCTTTTCCTTCTAAAGAGTGGTCCCTTTTCTCTACCTTCTTGTTATTTTTATTTTTATTTTCATTGTTTCTCTTTTTCTTTCTCTATTTCTCTCTCATTCTACAACATTAACATCATCCACATACGTATCTATACGCTTTGGTAGATACATATATTTGTACATGTATGGGTGTATGTATGTTCATTTTAGTTGTCCCTCGTAGCGGCGCCAAAGCGAGATAATCTACGAGAAAAAGGATACGGTGGAAAAAGTACGTAACAGATTTTTGTTTGTTTGTTTGTTTTTGTTTTTTTTTTTTTTTGGTTTTTCTTCTTTCTACGTGGTAAATCGTAGAAAAACCCATGAGGGGTTGACTACTATGCGAAAGCAACGTTCATGGTGTATGCTTCCAAGCCGCGAAGGATTACGCATTTCGTTTCTCGACTTTTCTCCCCTACCCCCATTTTTTCTCTCGACCCCCTTTCTTTCTCAAACCATACAACCAACCCACCCACTCACCTTTCTCACCGTTCTTCTATTATTCTATTTTTTTTCTTTTGTTTTGTTTTCCTCAGACCTGTGCTATGTCTTTCAAAATAAAAACACATATGGCAAATTTATAGGGGTTATTTTGCATCAACGTTAAGTCATTTACAACAATGTTTTATTTTACAGTTGGGCAATTCGATTAGGTTATTAATTTCGGACAAATTTGTAGTATAACAATTGAATTTTGTACAAAATAAAGTTGGTCATTTTTGGAATGAGCAGACATAGAAAATAAAATGGAAAGAATCATCTTATAATCTTAGACCGTATTTGAACGAATGAACAAACGTGTGTGTTCGAGAGAGAGAAAGAGAGATGATAGAGAGAGAGATAGAGAAACTTGTTCGAAATTACCCCGAGAGGGAGAATTTCAAACGGCACGTAGCAATTCCGATAAAGCTCCCATTGTTTGGTCATCGCCAGCCTGGTTTCCGCTTGGATTACTCGTTGAACTTGATGTGGTTGCTCTCGAGGATTCTCAAAGTTTCCTCGTGATTTATATTTAACGTCAGATTACCACTCATTCCTAGCAAACGGTCCCGTTCAAAACCTACGAATAAGACGAAGAGACAACGAAGACAACGAAGAGACAACCAACAACAACAACAACGAAGACATCAACTGTGTGACAAGTGAGATAACTAAGTATTTATTCGAAATAATAATAACAATAATGATAATAAAAGACATTTAGATTACTATATTTATCATAAATCGTCGAAGAAACGATTTTCAGCTTAAACATCATCCCCCTCCTCCAGTCCCACCCCTAAATCGTAATAATACTTAGGTAAAGCTTTAACGTATTTGTGATGGGGGTAAAAATGACTGAATTTATTCAGAGTATTGTTGTTTGATTCCAAAAATATTGTGTCTGATGTTGGATTGAACGATTCCATGGGAAACAAGAAATATCCTAAACGAAAAAAGTTAGGCAAAAAGTATGGGAGAATGGGATGAACTCGGTGCGAGTTTGTGATTAGATATTTTGATTATTATTTATTGTAGTGAATAAAAAGCTTCATTTATTTCTAAATTATTCGAATACAAACAAATGTTTAACAATATTCATCCTAATTGGATCCTAGTTGTACAATAAAACATTGTTACGCACACTTATAAATGATCTGGCATTGATACGTTATTCAATTTTGAATATAAGTAGAAATTTTAAGTAGTACAAACTGGCATTGATCAGACAAGTCATAAAATTAATACCATTGAATTTAAAGGAGAATCGTATCTGCTATGATCGATCAAAAATCATTTTACGAACGATACGTTGACCAATTCAAATGTATTTTACTCATGTATTCGAACCTCAAAAGAAACCTGTTGTTTGTTTTCATTTTTATTTCTTGAAAAAGTAACTCGTTAAGTATCGTTAAAAATAAAAGATAAAATCGTTTTGAAATCAGTAGTATACTCAACGAGATGCGTTAGAAGACGAACAACCAACCAGACTGAAAATCGATGGTAAAGCTTTGCTATAATACAATAGGGGCCGGCATTGTATAGTGAGTTCTAGTTTGAGTCGATTTAATTATCTTCTCCTACGTTAGTAGGACCGTAGTAGTTCGACTCTTACTTAATCCAGACGAAACTCTGCAGTAATAATTGCAGTTACGGAGTAAGGTACCATATCCAAACTCTAAACAGACGAGGTTTGCTAGATGTATATATACATATATACTCGTATATACATATGTATTTAATATTCTTTCATGTTGTTTTTTTTTTATAATAAATCAACTCCTTCCACTAGTGTGTACTTTCGAAAATGATCGTAGATTTAGTGACAAATTTCTAGTAATTTTTGAATATAATGTATATTCGGAAAGGGTGAGTCAATCTTTTTGGAATTTTTCGAAATGGAAAGTTAACGTATCCTCACTTTTAATGATTCCTTTAATTAGCCCTTTAATGAGGTACTTAGAAAGTTCCCATATTTGGAAAGATAACTTGCAAATGCTAACCAGACGAATATTATTATTATTATAATACTCGAATAATTACTTTTATTTCTACTTTTAATTAGAATACATTATAATATTTATATTTAATTTTTAATATAATATATTAATAGATGATATTACATATTATCATTTAATTTAACCATATTTTATTTAATAAAATTTAATAAACAATTTAATATAATTAATTATATATAAAAAATATTATAATTAATTGTATAATCCCATTTTTCTATACTCCTACGAATAAATAACAAGATTCAAAAAAACAAATGTTACGCGCAACAAGCGAATTTTGCACAAATATGGACGACAACCAAATGTGAAACTTTTACACCACACATTATATTTTTAATCTTTATATTCACACACGCAAAAAAAAAAAAAGGATTCTTCGAAAACTTTTTTCCCAACGAATCAGTCAGAAGAATCTTCCCTATTTTTAACAACTCAATCACTTCATTTATTTCATTTCATTTCATTATTTTTAACTTTCATTGTCAACAACATAACCTATACGAAACAACGAGAAGACTCCATATTGTAGAAACTTTAAAAGCATATATAAATCTAACCAAAATATATATAGATATATATATAGTGAGAGAGAAAGAGAAACTTGTCAAATTCTCATAAAGAATACGAATAATAATAATGACGAAGAGAAAATAAACGACCTAGACGATTTGGTAGAAAAGATAAAAGATAATATATCGAGATAGGTATCTCGTATAGAAGAATGTTACAAAGGCGAATAGGAGAATGGGACGAGAGGGAGGAGGAGGAGGGATGGGGGGANGAAGATATTTGAAAAGGAAATAACGAAAATACTCGTACATGAGTCGTATATTGAAAAGGGGTAAAGAGTTAAGGGAAGGGGGAAAGGGGGAAGGGGTTAGAAAACGTTTTGAGAAAAGTACGATAAACGCAGAACTCGTGACATAACTAGTACATTACTATTTTTAGCTTCGATCGCAAAGAACCGATAAGGTAAAAAAAAAAAGAATACAGCAAAATGGGAAATGGAGTGGGGATAGGAGTAAAAGAGCGGTGAGGAGGGGGAAGGGGAAGGGGGAGGGGAGGGGAGGGGGTTAGTAACATCGAGTAGAAAAATTCAACGCGAACAAACTCCCTCATTCCACCCCTTTCCTGAGATTGTCGCTTGACTATCCACTATTTCTTCTTGCCACATCGTTAAAAAGACAATACTGTGGATAATCGAAAAGCCGATCGTTGCTGCAACGAATAAAATTCCGAAATAGAATGTCTTGTGCGTTTTCTTGTTTCGTTTTCAAGCACACATACACACACATACACACACACACACACACACAAACAAACACATATGATGAACACAAATTTTCAAATCGCTAAAATCCAGTAATAATCGTAGTTGTACGATCTTATTTGAGATTCTTTTAACACGTTCACACAAATGTGCATCACCGGTGGGTCAGGCTTGAATATTCGATTAAAACAATTTGCGGACGAAGGGCGACTGTCGGTCACCACGACGTTTCACTCAGCAGGGCGAATGATGAGTAAGAGGCGACAGTTGGTGTTTATGTTATATTTTATTATTTTTGACTGAAGGGAATAAACTATTGGGTTCCTTAGCTTTTGTTTGCCAGATTTAATAAGAAAAATGACAAAATTTATATGTAAGATCATTTAATTGTATCATGTAACACACTCGACATATTTGCAAAAACCTTCTCGTTCTGCTACCTACACAAACTGAAAAAGTCATCATCCACAAAAGATTGAACCTCACTTATTGTCAAAAATTATATTTCATTTAAGTAATTAGAAGAAAAAAAAGTATAATTATTTAATTTTATGAATACATAAAATTATAAAATAAAAATTCCGTAGTCAAAAATTACATAAGAACGATAATATAATAATTTAGTGCAGATGAAGCTGAACGTGAACTCATGCACCGTCTCGCGGCGGAAACTCTAAATATTAGCGCTAAATCGTGCCAATGTGTTAATCCTACGTTTCTCATAACGTATACTTAACTATTATAATATTTAAACATTAAAAGGAAAACGTGTTTGTGCGTTAAGTTTGATTCTTTTAAAAAGATCTCAGAAAACTGTGCGACATTATTCCGCTTAACAACTATAACTACACAAGCACCTGTACAACACAACAACAACAACAACAAAAATAGCCTCAGGGCTTATTTCGCCCTATTTTTTTGTTCCTGTTTTCGCTTAGAATATGAAACAGAGAAGAGGTTATGTGTATGAGTGAGAATGAGAATAAGAGTGAGAGAGTGAGAGAGAACTACCAATCCTAGAGTGTTAGTTGAAAATCACTGGAAGAAAAACTTATAGTGGGGTGTGAGGGGGTGAATGGGTGAAGAGAATGAGGGATTGAGGGGGTGGAGACAGAGACAGAGATAGAAAGAGAGAGAGAGAGAGAGAGAGAAAGAGAGCATCATCCGCAGACGGATTGACCAACGAACCCAGCCGAGCACACGAAGCATATAAAAGGACTTCTACTCTACGTTGGAATAGAACACGAAATGTGGCTGCCGTTCAATACACTACGCTTGAATGCGCCGCTTTCAATGGCTCCTGCCACGAGGCTCTTGTACTTTATCTATCTATCTCTTTCTCTCTCTCTCTCTCTCTCTCTGTTTCACCTATCTATCTATCCATCTATCTCTTTTTAGTATCTTTCACGTATATCTGCCCACGCACTCTTATACAACTGGACCCCAGGTTTCTCTTTCTTTCTTTCTTGCTTGCTTTGTACAGTATGTGTGTATATACACTGGTTTGTGGTAGGGGTAGGGGTAGGGGGGGGGAGGGGAAATGAGAAAGGGGAACAGGGAGAAGTGAAGTTAAGGGAAGAAAAATTAGTTTTGCTCAGCTCGATTCCTTTCCTTTAAAATGCACTTTCATCGTCAAAGCTTACCACACACTCTCTCTCTCTCTCTCTCTCTCTCTCTCTCTTTCTCTCATTTCTTTGTGGTCAGGTATCTATCTATCTATCTATCTATCTATCTCTTTCTTTCTTTCTTTCCTTTCCTTTTCTTTTCATTGTGATAACCGCGAAAGCATTCGTAAACGTCGGAAAGTCGATCGACTTCTCTTCTACCTTTCGAAACTATTTTCCACCAATTCGATGGTAACGATGAACGATCGATTCTTTCAGCAATGATTTCGTTTTTTAAAATGGAGAAAGAAAAAACCATTTACCAAAGCTTCGAAATATCGAATAGTTTCTTTTTATTTATTTGTTTTTGTTCTCGTTAAATGATAAATTTAAAAGGTTTAACCAGTTAACTGTGATTATCGAGTATACTCGTCATGGAGAAGTGAATATTTAATTGTTATTGTGTTTTTAGTCTAATATGTATGTAATGTATGTTTATGTTAACCAAATAAGTAAATATTAGTAATAAAATTGTCAATTTTATAAAACAAATCGATCTTTTTGATCCAATATCTTATCAGCTCAATTTAAACTGTGATTGACGAGTATACTCGTCGTGGCTTGATTCTGGCGACACAAAACGATGCGAGCTTTTAAACAAGGACGCTACCAGTTAAATGGTTAAGAATGTTATATTAAATTTAAAGGAATCATGTTGCAAGTGAATTGAATGTTATTGCAAGTGAATGTCAGAAGTGTTTGTAATTCAGAACGATGATTTTGATGAATATTTTCAATAGATGTCTTGTCAAATTGTTTGAATGAATTTTCTAGAATTATTCAAGCAATTTTGATAAAATTTGACACGAGTAAGACTCGTGGTATGAAATTTGGGCAAACCCGAGTCAGACTCGTGGTATTTCGTTTGTATCAAACGTAATTAACACAAATCAAACTTATACATTTTTTCTTATATTATTGAAGTCGAACAATTCTTCTAATTTGAAAAAAGAAAAATTGTTGACCTTGTAAATTGCCTTGTCCACACCCCTAAGCGTATCGAATGTAAAACACAAGTCCCTTTCACGGGACAGGAAACAAACTCGTTGCTAATTATCAATCATAATTCAATGCATCTCTAGTAATCTCTTTGGATATATCCATGCGTATTGATATCCCCCGTATTCGAGGATTAATTTTACCAAAGCGTTAACTAATTTCAATTTGACGAATGAACGGTCTCTGACAATTGAACGAGAACGATTTGACGAGTATCAAATGAATTAATGATACAAATTTCGTTAGATGAAAAAAAAATTGACAAAGCTAACTAACAAGAATTTTATTATACTTACGTAAAATACAGTTGATTATTTTATTATATTTATATTAATGATTTTTAATAATTTATATAAATTTGACAATTTTATTTCAATTCATTTGTCTCGACTGTAAGATTAACGTAATACGATTTTCAAGTTGATGCGATGTTTAAAAAATTTTTTCGCAAAATTTGAACAACGTACATTTCAAAAAAAAAAAAAAAAAAAACATTGAAGAGTGTGTTTATGTGTAATAAAAAAAAATAGACGATGGGGTAGACAAAAATCATCAGCAGATAATATCATTGTGCAACATTTGAGAAAGTCGTACGTGAATGTAGAAAGATAAGTAACAAATGAAAAAAAAACAAAAGGTCAAGTTGGTGCATGAACACGAGAAACGAAAAACGAGTAGGTGTATTTTCCATGACTTCTTTTGTTTTTTTTTTTTTTGTATACTTTTTAAGAGAGAAAATTTAACGTGTACATTAGTTGTCTTTCATAGGATTGCCAAAACAATATTTAGAAATATAATACTCGCAGTTTCGGCACAAAATCATTCTGCAAAATTATACTTTCTTCTAATGGTCACGAAAGTAATGTAATAACTTTAAAAAAATTTTGTTTAAATACGAGAGCTAGCGTAGATGTAATTAAGAAACTTGAAACTACCAGGAATAACGTAGAGATAGAAAAAAAAACAAATAAAATGAAATCTTACTACAACTCGAACGAGAAGGAGGACGGGGAACAAGGTAAGGAAAGAAATAACGAAGAAAGCAGAAACAATAATAATCATCTTAAGCCACGTTTCTAAAAAAAAAAAAAAAAAGGAACAAAAATACTTGACTGTTGATAGTTCAACCTACCTAATTTGAATTGTATATGTGGATAATTTCCACAATTATCTACATATACATAAATTGGTGCAAGCAAAACAGTTGAAAAACAAAATCACGATTAATCCTTATCGCGAAATTGTTGGAAACGTTGAAACGATTAAATTTGAACAAAAAAAAAAAAAAAAGGAAAAATTACGAAAGAATAAGGCTCGTTGTGCATTATCGGGTTCGTTACGTTAGGTTCGTTCATTTGCAACGTTACCGAGACTCTCGAAAATTCAAAACTTGGTTCACGTGCCGTGGCATATGGACGAAGTTCTAGGACTACGTTCCTCTTTGCAATCGGGAGGAGGAGAAGGAGGCGGAGGGGGAAGGGAGAAGGGGGGGAAGAGTAAAGGAACTTTCGTACTTTCGTACCAGTCAGTCCGAGTCTCTCCTGTTCGATTAGCTCGGCGTTGCACGCACGCACTGGACTATTAGCTAGCGACACGACATCCTTACCCGTCTCTTTCAAAGCCCTCCCCCTCCCACTCCCCCCTCTGCCCTCCCCTCCCCTCTCTGCCCTCTTCTCCAACCACCAACTTTTATCTCTTTTTTCCTCAAGACTTTGTTCCCAGTTAATTACCTTGCTCTATCCCCGTTATTTATTACCATCCTTATAAATTGCTTTCATTCTTTCGTTCATTCTTAACTTAAACCCCCCACCCACCCATCCAACCTTCACCCTCTGACGTTAACTCGAACCTATTTCTAACTTTTGAACGAACCTTTTGTTTCCCCATCATGTGTCCCATGATTTAAATATATATTTGTAAAAAATGAAACGAGATACTGGTTTACATTTACTTTTTTAAAAAAACAAAAAGGTTTTCTAGCTAGACAAGTATCTTTTTATTAAAAAAAAAAAGGGTTGTTTAGAATATGGGATGGTAATTTGATAAAGGTTTTAAGGTAAAAGTTTGTTGGAAAGTGATAACGATCCTAACAATCTTTGTGTATTCGCACGATTCTAATGTTTGGTATAAGCTGTCATAAGTCGAACGATAATCAAGTGCAATCGTTGATCCGTGTTGTATGCCAATGTCCCGACAAATAGTCAAACTTAACTTTCTTGGATATAACTAGGCATGGTAAAGGCACGCAACGTTCCGACAGATTTCCTTAAACTAGAAGGAGACAGAACGAACGTAGAATAAGTGAGTGAGATAGAGAGAATATCAATGTCATCTTCAGCCCCTATCCTAACAGTAGTAGTAGTAGTAGTAGTAGTAGACGTCTTTTTGTTGTTTTAGTATAGTCGAAACTTGACACATAGATAGAGAGAGAGAGAGAACATCAGGGATGATTGTTCATTCAAGAATGTAGGAAAGGGATTCGTGTCTCTGTAGTCGGCAGAAACGGTAATAGAATATTGTTACGTTAGGTGAATAATAATAATCAGGAGGCAACGCTTCTCGTTTACCAAAACTTTGTAATAAAACGAGTGTCCTGGAATTTGTATCTGACATTTCCTCGTTTTCCTATCCAGTAACCTTTGCCTATTTCTTCCTCATCCTCATCGTCGTAGTCGTCGTATCATAACAATCCATAGTAACTTTCTACCGAATTGTGATTCGGGACAAGTCGCTGCTGGTTGATGATATTTGGGATTGGGGATGCTGGGGGTGGCAGTAAGTAAAATCTCATCTGGTAGTCCACGGTTATTCGTTCAACAGATTTATCCCAATTGATACGAACCCAACAGGGGTTGAAAAGTAACTTGAAAATGATATCATCACTATATATATATATATATATTTATACTTTCAAATTATTCCTAACGATCTAATATGTCATACATTTTCAATGTATAAACTCCTACAATTATTTGTTATCTTTCAGTTAACGAGATAGGGTGAGAATAGAATCATCGTTTCAACTTCGCGCTATTGTACAAACCTGCCAATTAACATTTCGTAAGACAATGGGTGTGGGGAAAGAGGAGAAAGAGGGGGTGGTGGGTTGTTAATGTACCTTTATACACGCGTAGAAACTTTCACGATGCACTCGCTCGTTAGATCGAGTACCATGAGTATAGAGAGGCCTGTTAGATAATTGCAATCACGTTTATTGTTTCACCTCTAACCCTCACCCCTTATCACCACCCACGATGAAAGATGCAATTGGAATTCGATGATTTCAAATCCAATGAATTTCAATCACAACAAGTATTGTCACGTATAATATTTTAAATCCTTTTCCTCCTAAAATTGAAGTTCCGATTTTATTCGAAATTTCTCAATTGTAATGTTTCTTTTTTTTGTTTCTGTTTACCACGAGTCTCACACGATGTTGTAATGCGATCAATAGTAATTAAGAAATATTTCGAAAATTGTCAAATGTAAAAAATAACTTTCCTTATTTCAATGAATTAAGTTTAATGGGAATCTTTGGGTCGATTATAACGAGCATAAAACGAGACTATATCAGGTTGTTCGAATATACTGTTATTTCTCTTAGAAGGTTGTAGCAAGGTACAGCAATGTGCAATTAGCACTTTGGACCGTTAACGAATCGATCGTTTTCGAGAAGAAGAGAATAATCTTCGTTGTTATGCGTCTATAAAATTAGGAACTACCTTGAAGAAACGATTTCTATATTCAAACGGGGAAGCCCATTATGCCAGCAATATTGCTCCTGTTTTCCATGAGTAAATGGGATAGGTAAATGCAAAACTAAAAGGGAAAGAAAGAGAGAGAGAGTAAGAAAGAGAAAAGGTTAACTTTGGAAGCTTCATCGTTACAAGATTTAACGAGGAAACTGATCTTTCTCCCTTTTTCTCTCTCTCTCTCTCTCTTTCTCTTTCTCTCGAAGATTCTTTACGTAACGTTCAACCATTTCTTCATCCCTTCGTGAATATATATATATATCCTTTTTTTTCCAACCCCTTTGTAATCTATCTCTTTTTAAAACTTTCGAGAAAATAATTCGATACGCGAACATGTTTATTGGAACGAAGAGAAAAAGAAAAACAATTTTATAACTTTGATAAATAATCTTTCGTTAAAATATTTTTATTCGTATCGATTACAGATAAAAGTAGGAGAAAATCATCTAGTGGCGAACATATAAGGTTTTTTTTGGAAATAAAATAAAAATTATTTCAAAAAGTGTAATTTTATTWATTAATTAGTGAAGTCAACAGAAAATAACAAAAATACAACTACTGCATAAATATAACCAAAATTCATAAATGACAACTAATAATGGAGTCCTTTATTAATTAACAAATATCATTATTAAAATATAAAATAGTTTTATATAATCGTTATTATTTTTTATTTAATTTAAGGATTTAGTATTATTTAGAGGTTATCAAAATCTCTAGGTTCTATAAGTTTTCAATAGATGGCACTGTATTACAATTCAATTATTTTGATATATTCATGTCAAACGTCTTTTTTATCAGATTTAAATATGACATAACCTTACTTTTTATATATTTTCGTGTATTATTATTTTGTTTATTCGATTCTCTAATTGTGGTATTATTTGTGTATATTTTTATTTATATATTATATTATATAAATATATATAAACTACGTGTCACGTTGTTTGTACGCAATGGACTCCTAAACTACTAAACCGATTTCAATAAAATTTTGCACACTGTATACAGTTGCATTTAACTTAAAAGATTGGCTAGTTTATATCTCAGTTTATAATCGCAATATTATTTTATTGCAAATTATTTGTTTATTAACAAAGACGTGTATATCGGACTGATTGTGAACCACAGCAACGCGTGACAGGACACCCCTAGTTATATTTATAAAATTTTGTTATTTTATGCTTAATTTGAATTCGTAGAAATTATTATTGAATATTAATTTGACTGCATTAAATAGTTTAGAATTTTATTTAAAATCAACCTTTTATATTTTGAAGTATTATTACTTAGTAGCATCCTAGTTATTCGACTATATAAAGAGAAAGAGAGATAACTATTCATCATTACCCAACATGCTACTTTCATAGCAATCCTTTTGACCGTAACCAAAATTGAAAAGAAACGTCAGTGTCAAAACTAGAAAATAAAAGTTTTTCTTTGAAAATATCTACATATCGAACATGGAAACAATTGAAAATAATCTTTTCTTTCCATTTAGAAATTTGTTATAACACGTGGCACGAGGAAGGGTAGTGGAAAAAGGATAAAAATTCCTTTTAATTAGGAGCCAGTTAATAATAGGTAGGATAGTACTATAATAAGGTTGAACGAAGTGAAAATATCTATCTAGATAGATAGATAGATACATAGTTAGAAAGATAAATTATCTGCGATTGTCTTTGAAACGAGTTTTCGAATGCTTTTGGCCGAAGCTCTTTGTTATTCGAAAAGAAAACGTCTGAAAAATTTAAAGGTGCCACACCAACGACCTTTGATCGTTGTACGGTTATGCCATTGAGGAGAGGCTAAAGGGGGCAGAGGGGGGCGGAG
>NW_015149007.1:1391336-1407557 GCF_001465965.1 Polistes dominula | reverse complement strand
TATATATATAAAAGTAGGCAGTGTAAAAATTGTACAAAAAAGTTTAACAAACCAATGCATTATAAAATAATAAGTATAATTAATATAACAGTCTAGAAATAAATTCTTATTTAAATATATATATATATATAATATTTTATTATATAAGAATATATAATACCACACACACACACAAAAAAAAATGTTGTATACTTTTATCACGAAAATATGAATGAAATAAAATCTAAAGTATCACCCTTTATATACTCGGATTTACGTATACTACTACTCCTAGTTATATAAAAAAAAAAGTACACCTACACATATATAAAGATACCTCACCTACCTTGTCATTTATTTTTCTCGTCCGAGTATATTATAGTACGAGAGTAAAAAAAAGAATATATATATATACATTCTGGTGACAGAATGGCTCAAACCGGTTCTCTGATCACTTGAGCGCATCCATTATCCACCTTAGTGGTATCTCCGCAACGGCTACTGTACACAATCCGTGTTTCAAAGGGACGAAATTAATAACTGTTTGCAGAAACTCTCAAGCGTTACTGTCGCCGCCTTACACTTTATTAATTTGCCAGGCCTGTATCCCCCAGCCAGCMAGGTTCGCTTTCTCTAAACCCAAGAAGAGAAATTTCTACCACCCCCTACGACACGTTATTTCATAAATGAAATGAGAATCCGGTAAAACATAGTCTACATATTCTACATACAACCATCACCCAATATCCAACACCAACGCACTAGGACCAGAACCAGGACTAGAACTAGGGGACAAGCATCGTCATTCTCTTTTCATAGTAATTTCTCGTGCTTCGGTCATTTGAGTTGGTTTTAAAGATCTCTTCCTCTTATGCTGGTACTATCATCACGTTCCATAGCAATGACGAAGAGAATTTTCAAACGTTTCCTAGATAACGTCAGCCGGTATTAATTACCACCACCATCCCAACTCCCTTTTACCTCTTTTCGCTATTATTCTCTATTTTCACCTCGTTTCACGCTTAACACGTTAAATGAAAACGACTCCACTCGACTATACTCACCCTATATAGGTATACGTATATATTTATGTGAATATTTAATACGTTCACAACTGCTGATATTTATGTAAGATTAATATATATATATAACATATGACATTTATTTCAAAAATATTCAAAAGTATGAAGAATATTTAAATATACTGGGATGCTTTGACCACACGTTGCTGTAGCTTTGTTATAAAATATTAATTTAATACAATTCTAAATTATTTAATAAATTATAACAACACACAAAATAATACTACAATGAAAATGGAATACATAAAATAATAATATTCGAAAAACTATAAAAAGTAAGGTTAGTTTACGTCGTAAGTGAATATATAGAAATAATCAAATTTTAATACAAAGCCATCTATTGAAAAATTACAGAACCTAGAGACTTAGATCACCTAATAATAAAATAAATAAATAGACAATATTTTCTAACTGGACAGAGATACTGCCCTAACTCTGTATATAAAAAGAAATAAAAGTCACACATTGATAAAATACAAATGGAAGATTTCCCAAATCGGTCATGAAAAGAAAATTCCCATTCAATGGGAACATAACCTCTAAAATCGATTGGCTAAATGTTTTACATTATTGTATATGTTTCTAAATGTAAATATACGAAAAAACATATGCAATATATATTTGCGTAAACATTAAAAATCTAATTAGGTGCATAAATAGAAATTAAGTATTAAAGTAGCCTAATTTATTTGTTTTCAGACGTTAATATGGTGGCAGAACCAAAACCTCATCAAACCGGACGAAAACGTCAAAACGTTACCAAAACTGGAAACGATTGGTAAGTTAATTGAACGTAAATGTTTCATCAATTAGAAAAATGTATTTTTGAATCACAACGTTTGTGATAATTATTATTATATTCCAAAGGATAAAACGGGAAATGATTTTTTGTTTCTGTTTTTAACCCTTTTGCACTTGGGGCTATTCTTTCTCGCGAATATTCTGATGTTGTCTTATTAAATAGTATAATTTTGAAACTAAGTGTGGTATTATATAATGATGTTTGGTATATTTGAATTTGTGGATTTGGGGGAATATACATACTGTATTTCTTACAATTATATATACAGTGTGATAAAACTTTGAAACTGTCTCTGACATGCATCGATGGTTTATTTTTACACGTTGCACAATCAAATCTTATCAGATACTTTCAACCTGATGTTTTTGAAAATGTAGAAAACCTATTCTAAAATAGGTGCTGCACAAAACAGCGATAAACAAATTTATATTTCAAGACTGTAAATATAATTTCCCAAATTTACGATTAACTTCATTATCTTATCAAGTTTCAATACGTCATTGAACCATACTCTCATACCTTTCTTCCACAAATTTAATCATAAGTGGCTTAAAAAAAGAATATAATCCGTCAGAAACACACTTTGCACTTTGACGTAAAACCAGTTGATATATTTTTTCACAAATCTCCATAAATTTAACATAAAAACATATGATTCTAAAAAAATTACTGTAAAATGAGTTCATTCATTGTATCCACAAATAAACATTGATATAACTTCAGCCTTGTCACTGAATGTTTGATACAATCCCAGTGACAAAATGATTTAAGAATGATTGTTTGCTTGAATACAAAAACTAAACAAAGATAAATAAAATGATAGAAGATGATAGGAGAGACAATCGAGTTGACTCGCAACACACGTTGCCATCTTGTCAAGGATCACGTGGATCAGAGCTTTTGCGTTGAGTCACGAAATCGAGAACTTTGTCACAGCCAACACATAAATCCTCTTCTCACCTTTCACGAGAGGGAAAGGTGGCCTTATCCTAGAATAAACTAACTCTCTCCCTCTCTCTCTCTCTCTCTCTCTCTCTCTCTTACTTTTCGGTAACAAGAAGAGAAGATAGTCGCGAAACAGACGCGACTAAACTCTCGGAGGTACGTTCGCGTTTCTCTCATGCCGTTAAGCTCTACCCACTTTCGACCAAAAGCCTTGCCAACCAACCGAAGACGTGTTTTACTGGAAATACGTGACCGTGAATGTAGGTAGAACAAAACGACGTGTATACTCGACCAAAAAGCTACTATACTTCATATATATATATATAAGTGGAATACATAAAATAATAATACACGAAAATATATAAAAAGTAAGGTTAGTTATGTCATATGTTAATCTGAAAATAAAAGCGCCATCTATTGAAAACTTACAGTACTTAGAGACCTAGATATAACCTCTAAATATAATAAATCTGTAAATTAAATTTAAAAAACATAATCGCGATCAAAACTATCCTATATATTTAATTTGAAAAAAATCACTATAAATACAAAAAAAAAAACCACTGAATTTTATATATATAAAGAATATATATAATTGTAACATTAAGTAAACTGCAACAACACACTTTCTAGGTTATCTTTTAAATAAGATTAGATTTCTATCGTATTTTATAAATTGAATATTTTTTCTACGAATCGTATAAACGTGGAGGAGAGGCTGGGGATTGGGGTTGACTCGATAAATCAATTTTTTCCCTCAAATGATTATTATTTTCTTCCCCAACCATCCCTTTTACCTCTACAACCCCTCTACTTTCATATAACACGTACTATCATCGTGTTTAAGCAAATAATGTGCACTCGTGCGCATCGATGAACGCAAAGTCTTTTAATCCGATCCTGATTCATCGGTGTTGTTATTGATACACCGGATAACGATAAAGTTCACTTCGCGAAGCACATTGACGGCCATTTCTCTAAAACATAAATTTAATCCTTACGTGATAACGAGCATTACGAGAACTCGTCTATTCTGTTCATGTTTTTCTTTTTTTCTTGTTTTTTTTTTTTCAACATTAATACGAATAACTCATAAGAAGATAAACGAGAGAGATAGRGAGAGAGAGAGAGATAGAGAAGGATGCATTTAAAAGGGTTAAGAGACATTTTAGATAAATGTTGCAAACAGTTAACACTAGTCGGTGACTTCTAATCAAATGCTGTATGAATTTACTACACGACCTTAAAGTGGGGTCATTAAAATTGTGCAAGACCTAAGTCCTTGACGTTCTCGTGATATTTAACAACGAAATACACTCAACTGCTAGAGAATTATTCTAGGAATATGTAATATACTCTGATAGAAATGTTACTATTTTTCAAAAATATATTTTAGGGCTTTTGATCTTTTCGTTTCTGTTTACTTCTACGTTTCATTTTGTTTTTTGCAAAAACATTTTATTATTATTTTTTTTTCTGTTATTCCTTTGAATACTTTTAGATAAAATTAAATAATTAAATATAAATTTTTTCTTTGTTAATATAATTTACATGTGACGAAACACAACACAATAATCAATACTGAAACTAACATAATTTTATTGTATCATTAATATTAAAAAAACACGTATATACATGCTGACAACTTTTACCAAACGCATATATGCGTCCATAACAATCAAATAGATTAATAAAATTTACTATTTATTTTTTTCTTTTATTTCTAACTAATACACCCTGAATCGGAACTCATTTTTTCGTAACAATTAAGCTTTCTATCTCTCTTGTTTTTCATGAGCGCATAATATTGAAGAAAATAAGGTGGATCCTTGAACACCACCCCTTTCACCACCACCATAGATTGTATTCCAAACGGTTCATTAAAGTACCGGTCAGCTTTATACCGTCACGTCATTTAATACCGAACCATCCCGGGACACAGAATTGCCATCGTCGTTGTCGTCGTCGTAGTCGTTTGAATTGTCTTCGGTTAGATGCGAGAACTTCGAGGGGGCAAAGGCACTTGACGCCGTTAAAATCGCCACACACAGGGTTCTATTGTGTTCGTCATCGTGTCTATGTATGTGTATGTATGTGTGTGCAAAGATAGATAGATAGAACAAACATATGCAAGGAAGCTTAGAAGAACCATACTCGTATATAGATCCCTATCCGTGTTTGCATACATGTACATACAATACGTATTGAGAATATCAACACGATGAAAGGGGTAAGAAGAGAGGGTGAATGTGTGCATATATGGTGTATATAGAAGATTCAAGCGTGAGCGCGCGCATATACATACACACATGCTCAGACCTGTATCTGATAGTAGAACACGTTGGTATGTAGGAAATAACTGCACGTTCGAAAGCATCATGAAATTCGTAGCTAGCCCCTAGAAGATTCTCTAACAGCACGTGTGCTTGAAAAAGGGATGGACCTATCCAAGGGGAAAAAAAGAAGGAAAAACAGAGAAAAGAAGGGGTAGTGGTGGTGGTGGTGGTAAGATCGAATAAAACTTTTTCAACCCTCGCCTCGCGTGGTGGTATTTTCGTCGTGAAAATACTCTCGATCTTTCGACGTTAAAACGAGACCAAACGAAATACGGCGTTTCGTTTCGTACAGTTAAACGACGTTCCATCGACTGTCTTTTACTTTTATTCGATACGGCACATGTCCTATCAAATACTCTCTCTCTCTCTCTCTTCTCTTTTATTCTCAAACTTTCTGTCAGTCGACACATTGAGTTATTTCCCTTGGACGCGCGTCCGTATTTTCTATTAGAATGAACAAATTTGTTTCGTAATTTCTTGAAAATTCTGACGCGTTTTCTCGATACAATATTAAAACAAACAATACATTTTTTTAATTATGCTTACGTAATATACAAAAACGTTGAGGAATTAATTTTTTTCTAAAGTTGGTTTTCTCATTAGTTTATTTTTTTATTATCATTCGTATGAGTCTTTAAAATTTTTTTTTACAATCGTTTTGTAAACAGCTCGTTAATAAATAAATATGATTATTATTATTATTATTAGTAGTAGTAGTAGTAATAGGTAAATCGTCACGGTCATTCAAATCGCTAAAATAAAATTAGTATTGACTGTATAAAGATAGTATCATAAAGAAGATAGAGGAGCCATTTTTAACGTGGATTTATTTGCCATGCTAGATTTTACGATAATATGCATTTCTTTGAATACACTCCAAGCTCGTAAATGGCCGCGAATATGCGGTGGAAGAAGCCACGATAGCGAACCGTTTCGTCTTACTCGAATCGTACTACTTACTACTTGCAGTAGTAAAACTGACGATACAACCAGTCACACAGTGATGTAGTCCGATATCAATCAGACCTACAATGCAGTCTCCCTGTTTCTTTTTCTTTTCCTAACTTTCCTCGCATTTTTCGTACACGTTATTATTTTTTATTAATAAAAGAAACACTATAGAATGATATTTTTGTCAAATGGACAAAACAAAATGTTATCTAACACAAGTTGACGTATTTTTATTTATTTTTTTCTTCTTATCATAGAAAAAAAAAAAGGAAGATAGAAATAAAATGAATGTTGAAAGTGGAAAACATATTTTCCAACGGTTGATGCATTATCCGTAAGATGTCTGCGACAGATAGCATCGTGGGAAACGTCGATACCCTTTTTGCTAGAGCAAGTTCTTCACACCTTTTTTTACTCTTTCAATTCTCTCCCTTTTCTCTCTTCCTTTTTCTCTTTCTTCTTTTCTCTTTGGTTCTTCGTACTCCAACAACCCTTCCTCATTCTTCCCATTCCCCCTTTCTTTTACCCTTCCTCCTATTCCCATTTCGTCATCCTCGTCTACTCTTCGACTGCCTATCAGCCTTTTCCCGCCCGCTGAGAAAGCAGTTTCGCGACGATTTTCAGAACGACGGCCGCTCAAACCTTTCCTCTTTCTACCTCTTTCATCCAGTTTTCCAGGTGATTTTCGACGTTGTAATTTTCCTCATCCTTGGTACAACGAACAGAGCTCGAATATATCTACGAGCAGGGGAAAAAAAAACCTTCTTCTTTATTTTTTTATCGGAAAGAAAAAAAAAAGTTAATTTGTAAAAAGTGAACAACAAGTGCCAATATATATTTCCTTTTCGCAAAATTCTACCCAAGGGAAAAAAGGGGTCGATTAACTTATAAATATATATATATATTACCTGAAAAAAAACTCCCGCGGACTAGGATTGGAAGAAAAAGAGAAAAACAAGAGGGAAAAATTTTCCTTGACCGTATATAAAAGGGAAACTCTTTATCAGTACTGTATATTTCCATTGAAAACCTCGAGCTAATGTAAATACCAACACACGCGTTTTATCTGGCGCATACTCGATTCCCGTCGAAGATGCAAATGCCGTTTCGCCGCTTTACGGCAAATAAATTTGCATATTAAGCGCAATATTTTAATGCGTATGCGTGTTCGTAGCGTATCGGATGTGGGAGGAAGGGGGAGAACATTTAAAAATTATACTTGCAAAGAGGATATATAGAGAGTGAGAGAAAGAGAAAGAGGGTGAGAGTGAGGGTGAAGCGTGGACATAATTAACGTCACTGGCACGCACCATTATCCAGCTGGCACTGTTGCGCCCGAATCCTTGGCCGAATTCTACCGGTTGATTCAAAAGTTATAGTTCGAGTTCTTTTTCTTCCAAAAAAAAAAAAAAAAAAAAAGAAGAACCAAACAAATTGTCTTCAATACGATTAAATATTGACGGTTAGTGGTAGATCAGTCACGTAATGATAAAGAGAACTATAAAGAAGGATGAGAGTATAGGCATGGGCACCATGGGACGATCAAGGAAACGATCGGTTGCTAACATGTGTGTGTGTGTGTGTGTATGTGTAATAGCCAAGGGATTAATATTTCAGTTGGGTCAGAACCGATCCTGAACGTTCATCGGCGATTCTCTTCTGCCTAGGGGATTCGATAATCTCCACTAATGCTCTTGACCTAGAACTAACAAAGATAGGCCCGAGTAATATACCTAATGGTCTAGGTATTTTAGTACGGTTGTTGCCTTTTTCCCTAGAGATAGAAACCATATCCTTTAACGGGCCCAACCCCTCTCCTTTACTGGACCAATTTTCTTCTTCCCCCTACTCCCTGTTGAAAACTCAACGATAGGATGTAAACTGAAACGCAGCATCACGTTTTCAACATTTTCCAGCTACCCTACCGGTTACCACCATCACTACCATTTAACTCTTTATCTCTTAACATCTTATTTCGCAGTAGAACGGCCAAGTAAGCAGCTGTTAAACGATGTGGAGAAAAAAAAAGAAGCTGTTCCGTGCTTTGGAAGATTTAAAAGGGTACGCGAACGCGAAAAATTTGCGTTAGAGAACCGATGAGCTCCCAACCCCTTTCCCAAATGCTTAATTGCTGCACTATTCGCAAGAACAACGTTTTCTTCGCATTTTTATACAACTAAACGATTCTCTCAACTCACCTTTCCCCTCTCCTCCCTTCCCCCCGCCCCACCCCCATCAGCACGTTCACCTCAATTTTTCTTTCGGTTTTTTTCAAAACGTTTAAAGTGGATCGTGTTTAAATAAGTGCCACTGTTATTATCATCGTAATTGTTCCTTATTCGGTTGAATACTTTATATGATCCTAATTTAAACTAGACAAATGTAGACATTACAAATAACTGGTTATCATCACGATTAACAATGACGATTAAATCGTGCACAAATAATGCTTAGACGCTCAAGATTATACATAACGTTTGTTTCATTCACTAAGATACACGTCTAAATATATCTAAGGTTACGTTGGATTAATTTAGATTAACAGCAGATGGAAGTAATTAAGGGGCTGAAAATAGTTTGCCCCGCGGAACAGCTTGAATCGATTTGGGAAAGGCTTTTGGAGCATCTCCAATATCAATGTTAACTAATTCTTCACCTCTCGTTGTTACCACCTTAAAGAAAGAGAGAGAGAGAGAGAGAGAGAGAAATAAACAGATAAAATCAGAACTAGGTTACAAAAGTCTACATATTCTTGCTCGCTGAGAATTCATTTTTAACATGGTCGACCTACAATAGCTTCAAGAAAAACAAATATATTGAGAAATGGAAATACATTAATGTACCCAATAGGCGTACCAATTAGCTCCCTTGAGAACTAAATTCCCCTTAATTGGTCCATTTTCCCCTAAACACAAATCTAAATGGTAATCGTCGTCTACTACCCAATGACAAGAACGTTAATGACAAGTTTTACCTACTTTTCGACGATTTCTACTGATCGTTAACAAATTTAATACAACTTGGGGGTTACCCATAATCGAAACTTTAATTTGCCTGTAACCCAATAAAGGGTTCGCCGGTAACTAAGATTACTATATTGTTTTATATTTTATTTCAATAATCGAGACTTGTTTAACATTGAATTTTTGTCCTATCCTCTAACTTGTGATCGCGAGTCTGATTCGTATTCATTACGTTTGATCCGAACAACATGTCAAACTCGAGCTTATTATTTTTGGCCCACATTTCTTAACACGAGTCTGACTCGTGTTGATTACGTTTGATCCGTACGACGTGTCAGACTCATGCTTATTGTTTTCTTACCACAAGTCTTTTTTATCATAAGTCAGATTCGTGATTATTGTATTTTTAACTAACATTGGATACCACGAGTCTCACACGTTGTTGTAAGACAACATATTGAATGTATCTTATTTTTATTGATATTTAAATAGATAACTGTTATAATTGGAGTATGAGATTTTTGTAAGGACCTGTACGGTCTGCCTAACTCTTCAGTTATTCTTTCTTTTTGCTCTATTTATTCCCACAGTTACACTTTCATCCTAACGTATATAATACTCGGTATGGCAGACATAAATATTAATAAGCAAGCGGTGAAATTCACGCTTATCGTGCCACCGTGAAGATTTACATGAGATAACACGACTTTCCTTTTGAAACTCGAGTGTGTGTAAGTTCACGAGCGTGTACAGGTAAAGAGAAAGAGAGAGAGAGAGAGAGAGAGAGAGAGTTGAGAGAGGTAACGTGCGTGTTTCCAACAGGAAACACGTCAACATTTACATATACCGGTCGGATAAGCGAACTAGGAGGATCGTTTAGCAGTCTCAACTTTTCTATCGCCGTTGATATCACGCAAGCTTTATTACCAGCTTTCTCTCCAACCCCCAACCCCACCCATAACCTGTTCCACCACCCATTGATTCCTTCAAGATTAGAAACATCAAAATTGTACGTTTCGACGTTTCTACACAGGAAAACTACCATGAGAAATGTTTCTCCTACATCAAAGAATATTTTACCATATGTATGATGTATATTAACCGAACTTATGTTTCCTTTTATTTCTTTTTTTTTTTTTTTAAATAGTACGCGTTACAAAACGGAACTATTACAGATACGAAACCTTAAGGGGAAAAAAAAAGTACCTAGAATAATATTAAACATACACTGGAGTGTCGAGTTGTTTTTAATCATTAAACGTGTAATATCAAAGATACGCATGCAAATGCTATTACAATTAGTATCACACGGGGACTAGGTTTAACGTAGTTTAACTCTCTCTCTCTCTCTCTCGTTCTCTTTCTCTTTCTCTCTCTCTCTCTCTCTCTCAAGAGAACGGGAATTCGTGGAACGAACTAACCCTAACTAGTTACAACGAGATCATTCGCAAAACGATAGATACAATTTTAATTAAACGAGCCTATACCTGATTATATCGAATACTAATAATCGTAGTTGCCACCCTTCCAAACCCCATAGACCCACCCCACCCACATAAACAAGCATCTTTGGCAATACCCGAATAGAAAATGTCACCTCTATGGAGGTGTTCGTATTAGTCTTTCCCTTCACACGCACACAACTACCTCTCATCGAGGAAACGTGAATTTGCGTATTGCGTTTATAACGAGTCGCATTAAACACACGGTTAATCGGCAAGGTGAAACGATAATTAAACGAAACCCCCAACCCCACCCCTTTACCACCCCCGATATATGTACGGTTCTCTGAGTAATATCTAATTTCACGGTTAGGAACGTCGACGAGAGATATGTACGTTCGTAGAGCCCCCTCCCCCTTTCCCCACTCCTCACCATCAATACGTACACACACGCACGTGTGTGTATGTATACATATATACATATTGAAGCACTCACACGTTATCATTCCTTCTCCCTTGCTATTCATATCCCGAATACGCCGTATAGCTAGCTCCGATAACATTCGGTCCACCACAAACCGCAGCATAACTCGGTAGGCCCCCTACTATGGTGTTAAACAACATTGATTAGTGACACGCGTACAGTTAATATTACGTTAAATTTAATATCATCACTTTCCTATATCATTTTGCTTATATATAAACTCATAGAGATTCATGTTAAAATATATATACATATATATATATATGTGTGTATCTGTGTATGTTAACTTACCACTTTATGGATAATAAACGTTAAATAAATCGTTTTATTTCTATGATTAAGTTAATATTAACAAATGTGATTATTACAAAATGTGAAATGAACTTATTCATCGTCGTACATTTTATTTATTATATTCCATGTTAGTTTAATTTTGGTTTAATTTTATTCGAAATTTTTAATACAGTATCATTGTACTTTTGATTGTTTTATATTAGGTATGTTAAGATTTTACTCGTTTAATATTTTCTCGTTAATAATAAATAAAAGAAAATACGAAAAATTTAATCAAAAAAAAAAAAAAAGAAAAGAAAAAATAGAAATCTATCTTTTCGTTTTATTTTTAACCAAACAAAATTAATCGAAAAGAAAAAGAAAACCCCCCCCCCCTATCACAGAATTGTAACGCACAACATCACATTTGTGTTATATAAATAAAAATCTAAACTTTGCCAAATATTTTATCGTACGAAAATAAATAGAAATATTTCTCAGAATGTGGGTCTGTGATAAATAATATAAAGGTGTGTATTTTCGATATGTACCTACTACTACCTGTAGAAAGAGAAACACACAGAAAGACAGAGAGAGAGAGAGAGAGAGAGATCGTTGGCCCAAATAAATTCTCAGAATTCAACTCGACGAATCAATTGCAAACAGATGTGTGTGTGTGTGTGTATGTATGTATGTATGTGTTGATTTTTTTTTTTTAACAGCTGTCGTGTAAAGGTATCTCTGACCCAAATTATTTCTTAGTACTCAACTCGACATTGAACACATCTCGTAATACTCATTCGTTCTCGCACGGTATTAAAACCAAAATATCGATCAGTAATCTCTCTCTCTCTCTCTCTCTCTCTCTCTCTCTCTCTCTCTCTTTCTCAAAAGGCACGATCTTTCGTTTGAAAGATCGTAACGGAAGTATCTAACGAAAATCCTTTCAAAATGAAAAATTTCTCTCTATCTATCTATCTATCTATCTATCTCTATCTAACTACCTCATTCCTATCTGTTTATAAATACCGTCCATTTGAATCATTTCAAATTCAAAGTATAATTAATCATCTTCGAAATAATTCCCACTCCCGCGATTTGAGCTTTAATTATTACCAAACAGATACTCTCATCATGCCGATAATTTTAATGAAAGTCAACGTGTTAAACAATGTCCATCAGTTATACACAAATAATTAATGTTAAACATTACCTTTTCAATATCACCACCCTTCTTCTTCTACTGTTTATTATTTGACATATCCAACATCGGTAATAATCGCACGATCAGTCATTATAATATCAACGTCCATTTATTCGTCATGATTAATTTATTCTCATTCGAGAATCATTATTATCATTATTATTATTATTATTAATAACAACTAGTGTCCCGATCCATACTTCTATATATATATATATATATAATTCTTCAAATATTATTTGTTTGAAAAATACAAAAATCAATGTAGAATTAAAAAGTCGTTAGATAAACGTTTTAACAATATCCGATAAGATGAAACTGTTTGTAACTAAAATTATCCAATGTTTCGTTACCTGTAAACCTAAACGAACAAAGACACGTGTAGAGATCGTTTGAACAGAGATAGAGATAGATAGAGAAGAGACAAGTTCACATAGATGCTCGGAGTCTCTCAATAATCACATAATTGAACGTTAACGATACTGAAATGTTGATAGAACTCGCTCGACTGGTCTGCAAATATGCTCTTCGGTGTTTCACTAGAGACTCACTGACAGAAACACACCTAGTGGTAGAGAAAGAGAATGCTGTTTATGCTACCGCGGTTTGCTTGTGTATCAGAACTCGAAATGAGTACTACTTACAGGTAACAGTCTCTTTCACGATATGTTCAAACCTATTCTATTCTATATCATAAAGATACCGAGTAATAGGTATTTATGTTACAAGTGAGAGAATTAGTTAGGTTATGGAAGATGAGTTTTATTTCTTGAATTGGCCGATAGGGTCTACTGTGTCGCATTAAAACATGTCGGGGATTTTCGAGAAAACGAATAACACTAGTTCTATTTTGATACTATACAATGATATATAGGGGAATTTTAGTAATTATTTATAACAGATTTGTTGTTTATCAAACTTGTTGCATAGGATGGTTTATGCAATTAGTGAGAAACAATATTATCTTATATTCTTATTTATAATTATAATTAATACAAGTTATAGGAATTTTTGTTAATTATTAATAAACTACGATTTATTATATTACTTTAATTAATAATTTAGTAAGAATTCTATTTAAATATTGCACGTATACATTTTTGAAACACATACCAGTCATTTAAATTGATAATAATAAATGACGTACACTCATATTACTATATATTCCAGTTAGTGATATAATATGGGTAACCCTCTTATACAACATGATATTTTATAAGAAGATAACAAAATAGCGAAAAAATATTTATGCAAGATTACATTTGCAGCACCAGATAACACGATATTTCGCTTAATATATTTAAAAACTAAATTACATTAAAATAATGAACTCTAGGTCTCATATAACACAGCATTTTTTTTTAGTAATCTACCTAGCCGTGTTATAAGAAGATCATCTATATTTTATTATAACACTTTATACTAAATAAAAAAAAAAAAAAATTACAAATAAATTTAACCTTACGATTGCATAAATATATTCTTAAACATTTTTTATTACTCACAGATTTTGGTGTTTTTCAGATATAACAAAAAAAAAATATTCAATTCTTCAGTTTTTCTTTCGTTCTCTTTTCTACGTCTGTCTTGTTTTTTTTTTTTTTATTTATTTTCTTTAAAAAAAAAAAAAAAAGTATGAAAAATGTACACCGGCGATCGAGAAGAAAATTCGATTTTACCCACGTCGTGTTTGTGTTTGCGTTTCGTGAACGTCTACACACTACGGAAGAGATGATTCGACGAGAGTTCTTTTTCCGCTATGAAAAGGAAATACAGGAACGAGATATAAACGACATTTTCATTGGAAATTTGTTGGCTCTCAGGTAGCTAGCAGGAAGAGGTTAAAAGAGAGAGAGAGAGAGAGAAAGAGAGAGAAATGCATTATACGATATTATTATACTAGCAACGATTTAATATCTGTTTCCTTATTAGTTTACTTCATTTATTTTGATTAGTAAATAAAAAAAACAATCCATTGAATTTCACCTGAATGTAGAAACGATGCATTTCGATAGAAACCAAAAAAAAATAATTATAAATAAACGCGAGCGTTGACCCCGTTGACACAAGAAATATTTTAATCAACCCTTCGAATGCTACTTTCTGACGCATATATGCGTCTAACGAAAACAATTCGCGTTGACTTACAACGCACATATGAGCTCGTACATTTTTTGTCTACCTTCTCAAATACACACGTAATTCTTTTCCTGAATTTTGTGTTCTTTCATTTAATAAAAATAATTAAACGTTAATAAAAAAAACAAATCATTCCTGTTCAAAAAAAAACATTCTCTCAATTGGTTAGACGAGTTCTTACTATTTAATTGATTTAATAAAACGATAATCGAAGAATAACTCGAACGACGAAATTAGATATCCCATTAAATTAATGATAATAATCATTCGATAATACTCAATTGTTTTCATTACACGATATTATTATTATTAGTAATTGATATTAATTTGATTATAGGAGAAATGATAGTCTAAGAGTTAAATATCGATTAGGTTATAAATAAAACTTGTAAGATGGTCGATTATCTCGAGGTTATAAGGGAGAGGGATGGGGGAGAGGGTGGAGGGACAGGGGGGAGGGGGTGGCAGGGTTAAAAATCGATTCTAAGAGAACTCGTATAGGATCCTAACAACGAGTTATAGTAGGAAGAGGTAATTTTCCGGTTTGGCGAACATTAGTGTGTTACGCGTGCAACACGCGAGAAGAGTTAGAGTAGTTTCCCTGGCGTGGCAACCCTGGCGTCAATATTGTCCGACGAACGTCAGTTTCTACGAATCCGCGCGTGGCATCGTCTAGGGATTTCAGGACTTGGAAACGTTACCGGATTGATGAATACTCAGCGATAATTGGTCTCGTACTTCGTCCGAGAATTCTATCCCTCTCTCTCTCGTTCTCTCGTTCTCTCGTTCTCTCGTTCTCTTTCTCTGTGTTATATCTCGCGAAACCGAAATATACTTCGATGTAAATACTTGGATATGCATGGAGTCTAGACTTTACCTAATTGCATTCTCTTCCATTTCTCTTTTTCTTTTCTTCTTTTTGTCCAAATAATAGAAACAACAAAAGGAATAAAAATACGAAAGAGGAAAGGACTTTGTCATAGTTTAATTATTGATGAAGGTTATTTATATAATATGATGATTATGTGTCAATTATTTTAGGTTAAAGAGGTTAGGAACTCTTGATTTTTCTTTATTTTCCATAACTTTCTGTTAACTAACAGCAAAAAGTAATATCTGAGGGTTTTTGTATTAAAGTAGCTTGGAAGAAATGTTTGTATGATCTTGTAATTATTAATAAACTCTATACTTATTTTACAGTAATCAGCCAAAATATGTATACTTGAAGTTCAAAATTTTGTAAAATCGAAAATTATTGTTGAAACATGGGACAAAAACATGTTGAAACAATGATAGAGGAAAGAAAAATTATTATTAATTTACATAATCACTGTAAAAGTTTATTAAAAATATCGTGAATTATAAACAGATCTCGATTTACTACTACTTACTAGTACTAGTAACCAGTACTAGTCTTAGTTTTGTACTAGTAACTAATACACAGTTTTACAAAGTACTAGTACTTAGTACTTTACTAGTATTCAGTAGTACTATTTACTAATACTATTTAAAGTATCATTGATAGATATGGATTAAGAAAGAAACTGCAAAATAACTCAACAAATGGACGTTCACTTTAGTTTTGTACTAGTAACTAGTACACAGTTTTACAAAGTACTAG
>NW_015149007.1:1341608-1352065 GCF_001465965.1 Polistes dominula | reverse complement strand
ATCTGATGTGAATGAAATAGCACGAGTCTGACTCGTGTACCGTTACGTTTTGGTCTGATATGAATGAAATACCACGAGTCTGACTCGTGTTATCGTTACGTTTTGGTCTGAATGAAGTTCCACGAATCTAATTCATGCTACCATTACGTTTTGGTCTGATGTGAATAAAATACCACGAGTCTGACTCGTATCATCGTTACGTTTTGATCTGAATGAAGTATCACGAGTCAGACTCGTTCTTATTGTTTTTGTTTCTAAATTTCTTTACACGAGTCTCACTTTAAAAAACTTGTTCGTAGATTTTATAGGAGAAATATTCCTCGATCGTTATCACTTTTCATTTTACGATATCGGTAAGAATTATTAAAAAAAAAAAAAAAGAAGAAAAAATAGGCAAAAGAAAATAGAAAAAATAAATGTATTATTTGATTTGACTGACGTATGAGAAAAAATATTGCGAACATCGAATATTGTGCACACAAGAGTACTATGCCGTTGCAATATGAAACTATACTTCAATAAACAAATTTCATTGCATAGGTGAGACGTACTGGGAAAAACACGCGGCATTTTTCTTTCTACGCGACAAGAAACTAGCTCATCGACGTGTACGACACGTCATTGGTTACTTCTTTTTAGAAAAAAGAAAAAAAAACATTTCGACGTGCGTAACGCGTCTTAACTTAACTCAAATAAATTATAAACGCTAAAAAAAAATAATTTACATTATTGATCGTATTTATAATAACTTTTAACTAAGATTAAATTTATATTCAATTTTTTACGATGTCTTATGTATTAGTATAGAAACATTATACATGTGAGATTATAAGGTTTCTAATTCTTCACTTATTGATTGACATATATGGGTCGTTACTTTTATCACGGATAATACTCAAACTCATGTTTTATATATTAAATTATATTCTTTTTTATGTTTGCGAGACATAATCGCATTTAATCAAATCATCTTTTATAAGGTTGTCTCTTTCATCTAATCGTAAACTCTAAATCATTTTATAATAAGCTTACAAATAATAATAATAATAATAATAATTCTCTCCACCACCACCATCATCACCCCTTGCGTAATCTCGACATCTAATATCGTTGGAAAAAAAAAAAGAAAAAAGAAAAAAAGAGAACAGAACAGTGTGACATTGCGAAATAAAATTGCGTTGGCATCGGTCAAGAGAAAAAAAAAAGTGCAATAATTTCGTGAAAATATCCCCGTAGTACAACTGACAGAAAGTTTATTTATGATAGTAGACGAGAACTGGCTATCTCTTTTCTCTTTCCTTTCTTTTTTTTTTTTTTTGGTACCTTTTCTTCTCTTTTCTTTTCGTTACTTTTTCTCTTTTTTGTCCCGGAGCAACAAGCCAACCAAGTCGTAATAATTGCGACGGTGAAATGTAGGTAGTCATGGGACGCGTCCACCACCGTAACCTCCCACCATTCTTCTGTCCTAGATGAAAGCTAAAAATTTAACGAAGAACCTCAGAATAACTCCTTGATCCTGAACTCGTTTCATTTCTCCTAAGAGAAATCCAAAGTTTAAAATGGTTAGACGCACAACTCTGAAAGACATTTTCTTTATTTTCTTTTGTAAAATATTTTTCGTTCTTTAAAATGAACATTAATGTTTATTAATACATTAATCTTATCATTTAGTTCATTGATATATATTCATAAACTTGAATATATTCATTAACAATATGTTTTCTAACCTATTCTGATAATAACTTCATTTATGGTCATTTAAATGTAATTTATTTTGTTTATTTGTAGATCATGCTTTAATAATATCTTTGTAATATGAAAAGATGAAAAAGAAAAAGAAATGAAGAAAGAAGAAGTGTAGGGACAATAAAAAAACCATCGGTCGGTAATGAAGAGACAAACAACTAAAGACAATTTTAACAAACTTTTCTACAATACTATACTTTTATACTAATAGATAAAATAATACTTAATCTACTTATTTACTAATTATTTAACATATAATCTTTAACATCTAAATTACTATGAAATAATGAACCATATATCTCATATAAAACAATTTCATATAACACCATATTTTCTAACATAACCTATACTTCATATTAAATCAATTCAATTACAATAAGAATAAAATCAAATGAAACAAAGATGATTTATCGATGAACTAATATATATATATATACATGACAGCTATCATACTAACTGTGATATGAAAAAAATAAAAAAAAATAAAATAAAATATAGGGACAACAAAAAAAAAACCCCCGATCGTTCGGTAATAAAGAAGAAAAAGAGAAGAACTATGAAAACGTTTACAAACGGGCAGGTAGGGTAGACGTAGTGAGATGAGTAATGCAGTGCATGCATATGCATTCGGGATTGGACCCGACTCGACGTCGAACGAACCAACTCGAATTCAGAGGATGAATTTCTAGTCAAGGGCCTCTAATACCAAATTTCATTAAAATCCATTCAGACGGTGCAGCTGTTATACGTGTCGTCCTTCAATATATACATATACATGTAAAGGGACAGAAAGAGAAAATGAGAACGAGAGAATGGGGAACTATAGAGATAGATATACCCAAAAAATAAAAATAAAAAAAACCATAAGAGAAAGAGAGATGCCATAATAGGCTTATTGTATATCTCTCTCTCTCTCTCACACACATACACACACACACATAGTACAAAGGAAACGAAAGCTCGAACAACGTTATCTCCGGGAAAAAATGTTGCAATTTCTCGACGTTGTAGGATGCTATCCTCCGGTTTTAAGTATTACCCTTGGGAACTACATAAATTATGGGGAATTTTAAAAATGGTGAAGAAGGGTGTAAGGGGTAAAAGTAGGGGATAAAAAGGTCGGGTTTGTTGCAACACACCATACAAAGCTAAACGGGAAATCTTAATTATTCTATCATCTAAATCGAATTATATTACGAGTTGACATTTGTTTTCTTTTGTTTCTTTTCTTTCCTTTTTCTCGTTTCAACTGTAATAATATAATACAGATAGATCAAATTACGTTCTTGAAAATTTTTTTGTTTTTTGTTTGTTAACTAACTTTACTGCACAATTACGCTGTTAACAAATTTGATTATTTTCTTATTTTGCATTTTTTATTCTTATTCTTTCAAGTCAAACAATATTTAACAAGATCGTTCATTTGCAAAAAGAATTGAGAAAAGAAAAATGTAGAAAAAAAAAAAAAGAAAGAAAGAGAGAATGAGAGAGAGAGAGAGATAGAAAATGGGTGGACGCAGGTGTACAAGAAAAAGAAACGTTCTCGGAAACTCGAACCACGAAAATACCATTGTTTCATATTATATATTATTATAGTCCCCTAAACCACCCACCTACCAATCCCCCTCGCAGCCTCTCCTTGCTGGAATTTTACTTGCGTTTCGTAATAATAATAATAATAATAATAATAATAATAATAATAATATTGCGTTTCTATCCACAGTCTACGAGAATATTTCGATTATTTGCGTTTAATTAAATCACCGTAAATAATTGTTATGTATTTAATGCAAATATGTAAAATAAATAACGTTATAATATATTGTTCTTGTCGTTTAACGTAAATAAAAATGAAAAACAAAAGAAAAACAAACAAACAAACAAACAAACAGAGACAAAGAAAAAAGAAAAAAAGAATAACAAATTTATAGACGACGAAATATTTTTCTACAAAACAAAAATTCCAACTATTACACACTTTTTTTGTTCCAGCCCCTCCCCCGCTCCGCATATTTACGTCCCATAAATAATAATAATAATAATAATAATAATAAGGATCAATAATGTTATTTGTCTCTTTGGAACAATATTTAAAAGAAAAAAAAAAATTGGTAATTTCAATTGAGTATAAATAAAAGAAACATAACCACCGAAAGTATATCATTCGTTCGTACATAATTCGATAAAAATGAAAACACGTATAAGAGGGGTGGGGGTAAGGTGGGAGAGGGCAGAGAGTGGCGACATCTTTTTACCGATAAACACCAATACGATTTACATTAACGAAAAAAAGAAATTACAACAGATTATCTATTTGTAATAAAAGAGTTAAAAAAAAGAAACAATAAAAAAGGGTTTCGTATTGTTTTTCTAAATCCACCCTCATTATCCCCCTACACATTATCCAGTCCTCTTAAAACAGTCCTAGACTAATTTGTCTCAATGATTTAGCTAAAAAAAAATCGTCGTTCGATAACAAACATTGGACATATCTGAAAGAAAACTTATAGATATATAAAAGTAGAAAAATGTTAGGTTAGGTTGAAGAAGTTCTAACAACGAGTAGTCATTGGTCCTTTGAAATATCTAAAAGATGTCTTGGACAGGGTCACGTTGTTGATCTAAAAGAAATGAAACAAGACTTGTTACTCCTATTTTATCTCTTTAAAAGTGTATATATGTGTATATATATATTTTATGTGGATGTGTTTGTATATGTTGGTGTATAATGTGACCTATTCTAAAGTAAAGTACGTGTTGTATACACGCGTATATATACTAAGGATAGTAGAAGAATAAAAACAAATAAAAAAAAAAAAAGAGAAGAAAAAATGGGATAAGGGGTGAGGGGTAATGGATGGRGGAGGGTGTGGAGGGAGGGAGGGGGAGGAGGTGGTAGACAGACGAGAAGAAAAGAAGAAGCTCAATGTTCTTCTTTCCGGGATGGATAGGATAGAAAATAAGGAAGTAAAGAAATAAGGATGGTTTGGTTTGGATTGGTTGGTTGGGTGGTGTCTCTATGGGATGAGGTGATTTGTGGAAAACAAATAATTGTCAGTGGTGCCAATCACAGTACTCGTTGGACCGTATATATACAACCTTGATGAAAAAAAATCTGTCGATTTATTTTCCCTTCATTCTCATCCTTTTCTTCTTTCCCTCTTACTCTTCTTCCTCTTTCTCTTCCTCTTCTTCTTTTTCTTCTATTTCTTTACTTCAATACATTACCTCATCCGGGCTACTGGATTCTTCGTCCCATATAAAACATTGGGGGGGGGCAACAAAGGGGTGGTGGGGAGGGGGAATGGGGGATGGGGAAAAAGAAGTTACACGTTAACTCGAGATTTAAGGGATGTAAGGGTGAGGGTGTGGGGATAGGGTGGGTGGGGTTAAACCATCCTGACCCTTGTTGACACTTTGATCGATTCTTAGTTAAGAAGAGAAACAAAAGCTGATATACGGTGCAAGGGTAAAGGGTAAAGGGCGAAGGTGGGGATTTGTAGAAATTCATTAAATTCACGATCCCCCTCAGTTCCCCCTCAGTTCCCCCTCCTGCTCCCTCACCCACCATAGTTCGATGACCGTAAGAAATAACGCGAACAAATAACAAACGTTATTAAATGATACCTCGGGATAGGAGAAGAGTGGCGAGTGAGAGACGACAGTGGCGACCGAGGGGCGACAAAACGAACGTCGTTAAACTTTCACCGATAATTGGACGTGGCCTTGCTGCTTTTCTAAACGAAATATAATAAAAAAAAAAATAGAAAGAATGAAAGAGAAATCAATTTGAAGAAAAAAGATGAAAGAAGTAGAAGAAGAAGTGGAAAAAAGTGAATGGGGGTAGGGTGGGGATAAAAAAAAAGAAGAAAAAAAAATTATAGAAAGGAAAATCGTCGAGACGACAGGAAGTGCCGGTGAAGATGACGTCTCTCTCTATCTCTTTCTCTCTCTCTCTCCTCTCTCTCCCCCGTTTTCTTGTTCTCTTTCGTTGGTTCGTTCGTCCCTCTCTTTTTTTTTTTTCGTACTTAACACACCCGCCGTCTTCTCACCACCCTAAGAATCGTGCTCTATTATTCGAAAGTTTCTAAACGAAACACCAAGAAAAAAGTCAAAACGAGAGAAAGAGAGAGAGAGAGAGAGAGAGAGAGAGAGACTACTACTACTACTACTGTTGCTTACTTGCTTGTCCCTTTAAAAAAACTTTTTTAACAACGCCAGGAAGTCACGAATTTTCGTTGATGATATCACGAACGAATAGGTCCGTCCATCTTTTCTTTTTAAAAGGGTTGAAAATAAAAAAAGGAAGGGGGAAGGGATTAAAGGATAGACTGGTAGACGGATAGGTAGGATGTTTTTTATTATTTAGTTATTTGGATTGTTATATTGATATTTATTTGTATTTATTGAATTCGTTATTATCCCTTTTGAGTGTTGAATATTTTAACCTAAAATGTTTTTGTAGGCACAGTATAGTTTATTATTAATCAAATTCCACAATAATAAGTTATATTAAATAATTCAAATTTGTCTTTATGAATATAACTTAATGAATTAATATTAATATTAAATTACTTTAACATTAATATTAACAAACACCATATATGCTTCGAACGATAAGCTTAGTAATTTTTATCAAACGCATATATGCGTTCATAACAATCAAATGATATTTTTTTTTAAAGAATGTTCAATGGAAAAATAAAAGCAAAAAAAAAAAAAGAAAACGCAACGTCATCCTCACCTTTAGCTTTCAAAAAGAAAAAAAACAAGAAAAACACGAACGACTAATGCAAAGAAGACAGAAGTGAGATCAGATGAGATGAGATGAGATGAAATGAGATGAGATGAGATGAGGTGAAGGGAAAGAAGAAGAAGAAGAAGAAAAAAAAAACAAGAAGAGGACTTTTATTTCGAAGGGATGTTTCAGAGGGCAAAAAGTAACGGGACAGACAGAGGAAGTACATACCCGGATAAATACAAGGGGCTTGCGGGATTTCTCCCTTTTTTCTATTCTCTCTTTCTATCTTTCTATCTCCCTTTTTTTCTCTCTCTCTCTTTCCATGAACTGTTCATTTTATTTTAACTCCCAACCCTTATCTACCACCCCCTAACACTGTAAAACTTTCTATTCGTCGTATTTTGGTACAAAACACTTTGCCAATGCTAGGGGGGATCGATTTTATCGAGAAGTCTAAACACGCACGATTAAATTCACTCTATGTCGTGAAATAATAATAATAATAAAAATAATCATACTAGTATATATATATATATACAGGGTGTCCCATATAACTGTATTCACGATTTTTCAAGTATTTGTTATAATTTGACAAAAAAAGGTCATCCAAAGTCATGGTATATTAGTTCATTGAATTCGTATTAATACGGGCTATAATACTGTAAAGTCAAACATATAGGGTGTCATTTAAAAAAACAAAGATAACCTTAAAAAACATTTAAAAAAAAACATTTTTTAAATTTGTTTTTATTGCAATTTATAGTCAATCAAAAACAGATCAACTTTTGTTTAAACAATTTTTTTCTCAGATTATGGCAAATACTTGAAAAATCATGAATACAATTATTTGTGACACCCTACATATATATTTATATGTTTAGATGTGTGAGTGTGCATTTCTACGTTCCCCTTCTATTTCTTCCTACTTATGAACCGATCTAACCCCCTTCATCCCCTTCTTTCCTTTTCTATACCCATTTTCTCTGTCTCTCTCTCTCTCTCTCTCTCTCTCTCTCTCTCTCTCTCTCCCTCTCTCTCTCTTTCTCTTTCTCATTCAACTAACAAATCGATAAAGTAGGGTGAATGTTTTCTTGTAGAAAATCTGAACACGTAGAGAAGAAATTCGTCGTCACTTGGTTTACGTGCCGATACTTAAAAAGGGCCCCTTCCCCCCACCATACTTGCCCCCACCATCATCTGTCCCCCACCGCTCAATTTTTTCCCTGACTCGGACTGCGAAATTAGAAAATGTTACTTGATTTACATACTCTTTCGTATGAAAATAACGTTAATTAATTATCAAAATTATTATTATTATTATAATATCGTTCTCTCGTTCGTATTAATCGTACAAATTTTTGCATATTATAATCTATGTGTCCCTCTCCTCTCTCCCCCCTTCTCTCTCTCTCAATCTAAAGATTTTTTTTTTATCTTCATAACGTCAAGAAAACGAACGGGAATAAATTTCTAACGACTGTAATAAACGTTTGAACTCGTTTCAATTAGAAATAATTCAATGTACGTTTAATACTTTAAAAAAAAAAAAAAAATTTCCATATTACCGATTCAAACGTTTAATTAATTACTCTAATCTAATATATGTATTTTCTTAAATGTGTGCGCTAATACTTATTTCATACACTCTATAAATAATCTAAATCTTATCAAATGACATTTTACTTTTTTTTTTTAATTTTTTAAAACATTAAACGTAGCACGTTTATTTGCTTTCCTCCACCCCCGACCCTCCACCTCTATCATAAATCATCAAAGTATCTTTTCACGAGTCATATCTTTCGTGAAATATTTAAATAGACGTATTTAATAATTTTAGATAAGTATATTCGAATAACGTTTCACTTGCAATATCTTCTCTTACAGTATATATATAACCCTATATATACAGGGTGATTCAATAACTATTACCAACTAAATAGCTTCGAAAATATGACAATTGCAGAAAAGTTTATTGAAAAAAAGTTGTATAAAAAATTCAGGACTATAATAAGACATTAAAATTTTTTTGCTATGTTCAGTCATTTTCAAGATTTATTGGTCAACTTTGTTTTTTTAAATACAATGTTATATTTTAATACTTATTTTCGGATAGCGGCTGTCAAGACGAATCCAATGATATGCAACATTAATATTTTTGGAGGTCAAGGAAGGTGAAAACTGGCGAACAAACCGGCCACAATACAGCTCTTCCGCGTCATGGTCGCGTCAGGATTGCGTCAGGGTTGCGTCAGAATTGCGTCATGTGGACAACGGACGGAACAGATATTTTCCGAATAGTTTTTATTGAGTCATTGTCGAGTTTAGTATTTAATGTTGCACATCATTGGATTCGTCTTGTCAGCCGCTATCCGAAAATAAGTAATAAAATATAACATTGTATTTAAAAAAACAAAGTTGATCAATAAATCTCGAAAATTATTTAACCTAACAAAAAATTACTAATGTCATGTTGTAGTCCTGAATTTTTCATGCAACTTTTTATTTATCCACTTTTTTGTTACTTTCATAGTTTCGGAGTTATTAAGGTGGCAAGAGCTGATGAATCACTCGGTATATATACATTTGCGTAGTATCAAAGGTATACAAATCACACGATTGCATGAAACATGAGAAAATCAACTCGTCTAGATTGCTATAATTTAAACGTTCATAACACTTGTTTGCGTACTTACTTAAGACCAGAAATGTTTTTGTTTTATTTTTTTTTTTTTTTCCCCACCCAAAATAATAAAATGCCATTGTTATTTTAGTGATATCTAATTACGAGTTATACACGAATTATACATAAAATATCTGTATATGTATGTGTATGTATAAACGTGTGTATTTATTTGTGTATATTTGTGTATGTGTATGTGTGAGTATATGTGAGAGAGAGTGTGTGTGTGTATACACGTCATACATAAACGACGATCTCTTTGAAGTAAAAGAGAGCTTTGTATTTATATTAAACGTTGAGGGAAAAATAAAACGTTGTGCAAATTGAACGTGCTAACGTTTTCCTCGTTTGGTACGAAATTTAATGTCAAGTTCATAAGTTTCCATAGCGTGAACACTAATTGGGGTAGCATCATCGCGAATTTTCGTGCTTGTTAATTAATCGTTACGTTATGTGTCAACAACGTTTTTCCTTGTTCCTTTGTTCTATTTTCTTTTTCTTTTTCTTTTTCTTTTACCACTCGAATATTTTCTTTTTTTTTCAAAAGAACAACACCCCCTTACTACTATTCCTTGTTATAAAATAGTATTAAAAAATTCAAAAGAGAAAAATAAAAATGTATATTATTATCATATGAAAATAATATCGAAAATATTAGAGTATATCAAAAATTTGGTTACTTTAAACAAGTTTGTACGATATTTCGACAAAGTTTTGTTATTGTATTGAGAAAAAAAGGAATTAAAAAAAAAAAAATAAAAGAAAATACATGAGTAACCCTTCAATAGCACGGTAGATAAGGTTCCTAGAAAATGCCGAGTTGTGAGTTGTATGAAACCGTGTTGTATGAGACTTTTATTTTCAGAAAATTGAAATTGAAAAACAAATTGCAACCCCTGACGCAACCGTGTTATAGAATGCCGTGTTGTGGGAGGGCTACCTCTATAAAAAATTTAAAGGAAAGGAATAATAAAATCGTTGATAATTGTACAATAATAATAAATTATAAGTAATAATAATAATAATAATAATAAAATTAAAATAATAATATAAATAATAAATATATAAATAAAATAATAATTATTATAATATTTTGTTTATGATAAATTAATGATTAAGAATATGAAAAAGATAAGTTAATTACACAGGTCATCGAGAAACACTTGAATTTAATATTCATAGAATAATAATAAGCGCGTGGATCATTTCACGAACGATACGGAAAATCAAATCCAAATCCTAATAATCTGTAATTAATTTATCACCATACACATATATATATATATATAT
>NW_015149007.1:1321844-1341529 GCF_001465965.1 Polistes dominula | reverse complement strand
TATATAACTCATTGTTATTCGAGCATCGTTTATTGCATGGATAATGCATGTTTTAGCCGATAACGTAAATTTGTCAATGTCTATTTTCCCTGGGATCGTTCGTGCTTTGAATACATTCGCAAATGAATTTAACATTGAGAAGTAAACATTAAAAAATGAATTTTATTCAATGTTAATGACGATCAAACGTTAATAGTATGGAAATGTAATACTGTTTTAATAATTAAAAAAAAAAAAATAAATAAAGAAAAAATATAAATGAAAATAATAATTGATAAGTTTTCGTATGATTTCAAATGATTCGTAAGATAATTCAGAAGGGTAGGTTAACCCCTTGAGTACTGAATTATTTAAAGATTTTTATGCATATATATATATATATAACATATAATATGCATACATAATTTGTTGCTAGATGAATGAATATGTAAAAGTAATACATATCATTTGGAATATATTTATATTGGTGATATAAATATATATATTTTTTTTGCAAAAACATTTTAATTGCAAACTATAAATAAATATATGAATGAAACAAAATTGAAATATTTCGATATTTTATATTTATATATTGATATAAGCTTCTTAAATTTAAATGACGAGTCAGACACGTCCACCGTAACTTCGTTCAAGTAAACAGATGACGAGTCTCACTCGTCAAATGTAACCAATGGGTTAACCAGTTAACCAATAATCGTTAGATTCTTTTATTATGTAGATATTTTTGAAGTGACAAAATGGAAACTTTATTTTCAGTTACTACGCGTCTACCGCTTTTCCACCTCGTTTGGCACCACCCCTGAAGAGACCACGTTTAATGCCACCTGCACGATCCCAACATCCGAAGCAACAGAAACAACAACCTAGCAACAATACAGCCATGGTACCGGACTTGAATCAACTCAAAGTATACAGTGAGTAATACTACCTTTAACTTCATCTCATCCCTCCACCCACACACCCCTGCCTCCCCCCACCCCCACTCCTGATCTTTGTCTTTTTTATTTCATCCTTAAAAACGTTCACGATTATTTTTACAGATAATATTGCGTTGACATACCTGTTTGAAATATCACACAGTACATTGTAACATTTTTATTTGTACTTTCAATGGACTTTGATTATTGACAAAGAATATTGTTGAGATTTTTTCTTTTTTGTTTTTTTTGTTAATTTTATACAGTAACATTTATCACTGTAATATTTTCTTTGAACTTACATTTGAAGATACATTTCATTGTATCATGTGAGCAAAAATTGTTTATAATCATCTTTGAAAATTGATATTGTATATTCTTTGATTAATTTAGAAAAACATTTTATACAGTTTTAAAGCTTGTTTTAAGAAGATTGTAATAAACCTCACTAATGCTTTCAATACTTGATCACTTAAAAAATAAGTAAACGATTTTGAAATTAAACAAAATATATTCTTCTACATTTGCTTCAATTTTGTTCGTCTTAATTTTTAATTTATTTTATTTATAGAGAAAATGTTATCATAATTTTATGGGAAAAATATAATGACTAATAATAAAAATGTATTGAAATTAGTTGTTTAATAATAATAATAATAATAATAATAATAATAATAATATAATTTATGTACATGTAATTTAATTTATAATTATTAATTACATTATCTGAATAATGAATAGTTTTAATGTATTTTTTTTTTTTCCGCTACCACATATTCCCCATAAAATTATGTTAAAATATTCTAAAATGATGGAAAAGATAATCTTACGTAGTTTAGTTCAAGAAAAAAAAAACTACACAATAAAGAAATAATAAGAAATAATAAAATAAAATGAAAATTACGAGGAGGGGAAAAAAGAAAAACAAAAGCAGATATAAAAGGATGTAAAATTGCATCCCTTTAATATTTTTTGCCAACGATTAAATATAAAATGTGCAAAATAATATTTTAAACAAGTTTTTTAAGAATTTAAACTTATATTTGCAACATAAGTTATAATAACTGTAATAATATTTTTCAACATTAATCAAATACACATTTTATTACTGTATAAAATTAACAACAAAAACAAAAACAAACAAAATCAAACAAACTACAAAATCTTGAAATTATCCTCTTTCCCTTCCACCTTTTTTTCTTTTTCGACAGCTTAAAAGCATGAGACAAACAAAAAACCAAATAACAAAAAACAAAATGAAAGAAAAGAGTCTACAAAAAAGAGTAGAATTATTTTCTTAACTACGAGCAGTTTACCGTAAAGTGCTGACCAGGGGACAGACACCAACTGAGAGAGAACGCAAACGTAGTCCTTTGATGGGCCACGAGTCCTTTTAATGGATGATCGTTGAGAGAAAAAGAACGTCAGCCTTTTAAAGCCGTTGATTTAACAGTTTTAGAAACGCGATCTTTGCGACGTAAAAAACCTCACTCACCATTTACCTGCCATCTTCAACAACCAAACGGATTCTCTCACTCGCACACTCAAACACACACACACACATTTTATTTCTTTCTGATGATGCACTTAAGCAATGATCGGTCGTTTAAAAAAAATTTCCTTCTAAATTCAACTTGCAAACCTCGAAAAACTTAATTGTCTCCTCCCCTCCCCGCCACCTTTTCCGTTAAGGACGCCGGCTATAGTCGGCATCTAAGTGAACAATGATATTTTTATACGCGTGCCGACTATAATCGGCATCTATGGGACAACCTGTGTATATGGAATGCAAATTATATCTGACAATTACACCTTTGAAATACTTAAACCCTACTTTGTCGTTACTGACACACCGACTATAGTCGTCATCTATGAGAAGATCTGTATATACGAGGGTAGATTTTAATATTTTTTTGGATACTATTGACTGATCTTATGTATTAATCCTACTTAAAATATATATTAAGAAAAAATATAATAAATATAATATATTTTGGAGTAACCTACGTTCAATGTCAACACAATTCAGAATATTGTTTGTATCAGTGAAAGAAAGGGTTAAAATAAAACCTACAAATAAGAATATAAATCTTTGATTATTTTGAGAAAAATTTACATTAATGTTACTCTCATTTTTAAATACAAAAAATAAATAAATAAATAAATAACAATAAATATAATTTAAGTATACAGAAATTTAACAACTGTTGTTCCAGCAAAGATCTTATTTTCAATTTAACGAATACCCGTTAACCCTTTTACAAATAATGTACAAATTATTTAAATAATTTGAATTTTAATACTATAACAAATTATTTTAAATAATCCACAAGATCAATGATTTCTAAATTTAAACGATAACACGTTCATAAAGTTTGCAAAGTTTTCTTTTAAAAAAAAATAAAAACAAAAAAGAGAGATAAACATCGTATATTATAATATTTCATTTTATTCGAATACCACTTGTGTGTATTTATTCAAAGATGTCTGTACGTATGTGTGTGTGTGTGTGTTTTTTATTTTTTTTTACTTTTTCCAGGTAATCCAGATATACTTATATGCGGCAACTGCAGGGAAATGTTTTCCGATCTTGGGGAGCTGCTCGAACACAAGCGGAACTACTGCAAACTGCGGTTCACATGTAAATGTCACACCTTCAACGGAGCCGCCCCAAGTATGTACTCGAAAGAAAGTTAGAGGCGCGCCCTTCCGGTACGTAAACGCGTCTCTGACCCGATCGAGTGCCCAATCAAACGCCTCTCGCGAGGTGCACTCTATCCTTTTTCTTTTGTTTTTTTCTCCCACCCCCCCAATTTTTTTTTCTTTCATCCCTTTTTCTATTCTCTCTTTTTTCTTTACAAGAAACAAAACAAACAAACAAACAAATGCTTATCACGAGGTGCACTCTACCCTTTTTTTTTTCGTGCTTCTAAAATGTTTTTTTTTTTATCCATTTTCCTACTGTTACTCATTTTTTTTATTAAAAAAAAAAAAATATATTAACAACAAAACAAACAAATTCTTTTTTTGTTACATTTTTCTCATTATTAACACTTGGCATGCGGGTATACTTCGCTGATTAGTTTTTTTTTTTTTTTTTTAAATTAAATTTCAATGAACCCTTATATATTAGGTTAGGAACCAAAATAGTTCATAGGTTTTTTTATATTAATATTTCACTTGCATATAAAGTAATGTAATTGACTTCAAAAACTAAATTGCACATATCTGAAGCAACCAAACAAATGCACCTACTTTTGATTATGAAAATAATTTAAAATTAAATTTAGGTTCCCTACTATTAGGTTAGAAATCAAAAAAGTTGGTGGATTTTTTTTTTTTTTAATATTTCACTTGCATATAGAATTATTTAATTGACTTCAAACAAAAATTGCACGTATCTGAAGCAACAGAATAAATGTACGAACTTTAGATTAAATTTTATAAATTAAATTTAAATTAACCCTAATATATTTAAGTGAATCCAAAAAAAAAAGAAAGGTTCGTGCATTTTTAATATCAACATTTCACTTGCAACTCACAATAAATGCACAAATTTTTTTAATATAACCCTAACAATTATAAAATCCTTTTAACACTTGGCATGCGCGTACACTTCACCGTCAAGTTACTCGTGCAGCGGGCATTTTTTCGTGAATCGCGCGGAAATTTGATCAAAAGTTTCCTGTATCTTATTTTTTGTGTCTTTGTCGAATTATATACAACATATGCATTGAAAAATGTACAATTCATCATATATATATAACTAAACGCTTTGTCCACTTCACTGTATTGTAATTATACGTTACCGGATTTTCACCATAAATCTACTAAATACGTATTTTTACGTGACCCGCGCTCCAGTGACAGACTGTGAAAAACGTAAAAATACGTTGCCCGCGTGTCACATGTTAAAACAAATAACCTATGCTCGTATAAAAATATCTCACCCATTTTTTTTTTCTCAAAATTTTTCTATCACTAACACTAATTACAAAAAAAAAAAAACAAACAAACAAAGGCCTCTCGGGCGAGTTGCATTCACCCTTTCCCCCCCTCCCCCCCCACGAAAAAAGAATTTTTCTATCCCTTTATTCATTTTTTTTTATTTCTTCATTAAACCAAAAAAAAAAAAAGAAATACTAAGAAAATAAAACACAGTTTTTTTTTTTTACAGTACTTTTTTCTCATTATCGTAACAAATAATCTACGGTTGTTGTACAAAAGTATCTCGTTCGTATGACATTTTGTTTTTTTCTTAATTTAACTTTATATATATATTTTTTTTTAGTCGTTAAATCAAAAAAAAAAAATATCAAGTAAGAAAAAAAAAGGTATAGAAAATGTATATCAACTTGTTCTCTTTCAATGATCATCAAACGAGAGGAAAATATCTTTTACAAAGGAATTCTTTATTTTTTTTTTTCTTTTTCCTTTTTTTTTTATTTCTGTATCACATTATAACAGATTGTATAGATAGAAATCTTTTTTTTTTTTTTTTTAATGGCATCCAAGCAAATGGATGGAAATACATATATATATATATATATATCTTTACTGTCTTTTTTTTCTCCTAATTTCCCTACACGACTTTTCGTTTATTATTAAATCAAATAACTCATCCTAAAAAAGAAACTCCGTATTCGTCTTTTGTTTTTTTTTCCTTTTGTTTCTTTTTCGTCTTCTTTGTCTTCTTTCAGTTTACATTATATTAAAAAAAAATATATATATATTCTATATATAAAAAGGGAAATATGGTAATTTATTTTCATGTCGCATTATTATAAAGAATCACAAAAGAAAAGTTAAACAACGGAACAAATGAAAATACATTCAAGCAAATTATCAAAACTTTCTCATATTATTATCATTATTATTATAAAAATCGATAGATTTTCAAAATGTGCCTAATACTTGAAACTTTAGTCAAAATGTGCCTAATACTGGAACTTTAGTCAAAATGTGCCTAATACTGGAACTTTATTTTCCACCTCTTTCTTTTTTGCAAATCATCGTAAGAAGTAATCTACTTTCTCATTACATTTCCATGAAAATTTCCAATTGATATCGTCCATGAAATAAAATCTTTTTTCAACCCTTTTTTGTCTTTGCGCAACATTCGTGTGTATCAGAATTTCTTTATACCACGAAGGATCATAATGCACACCTGTGTCTACTGCGTATCGTATACATATAAATATGTTCTACGTTAAATGAAACCACTTCGATATCTCTCTGTAAATATGAACCTTTAAAGAAAAAAAAAAAAAGAAAAAAGAAAAAAAACAGAAAAATATCTAAACCTGTATTAGCCTTTTTTTTTAATAATTTTATTCGTAAATAAAATAACCTAAATATTTTTACATATTTACTCAAAGATCAAAGTAATTCATTTAACGTGTTTTGAAATTTCCATTTGCAATCCGTCATAAAAATAAAATACAATTATTATAAACGTCTACAAAAAAAAAAATAAAATAAAATAAAATTTTGTATTAGTCTAAAATAAATAAATAAATATAAATAAATGAGTTACATTGATGCTACAATGTAAAATGGAAATTTGTCATAATTCCTACTAACGTGTGTAATAATTAATAAACTCATCTTAAGTTTAAGAAGTTTAAAAAAAATTACTGACGATGAACCGTTTGTTTCGTTAACGAATAGGAGACTCCACGACAGCCCTGCTCTGTGTCCTCTGCAAGGTTTCTTTCCCAACAGCATGGGAACTAATGGTTCATGCTCAAGCTGCTCATATGATAAACATATACGAACTTGGTACACGGCCACAGAGTCCAAGATCAACGCAAAGTCCACCCCATAGTCCACCACATAGTCCCAGTCAACATGTCAAGGAATCATCTTCACCTTCACCACCAGACTTTCAAGTAATTTACTTTTGATCTATTTATCTGTCATTAAATTACAATAATGGGATCAAGTTGAACCCCCTTGTCCTAAAACCACGAGTCAGACTCGTGATTCAATTGTTCCCGATATTTTCGTATTTCAATTCTTTTCCCTTATTGTAATCCTAAACATCGATAGTTTAGTAATTTAACAGAATGGACAAAAATGTTTAAACAAACATTGAAACCTAATTTCATTTAACAAATGATAAACCGTATTTTATTAGCTTCAAAAATATCCAATAGAAAACATTGATAATACTGTCATGAATTCATTAAAAATCGTGATAATTGTGAAGGTTAGAAAAAGGTTTGAATAACACCAGTAAAAATAAAAAAAAAAAGCAAACTTTGAAAAACCAAAAGTAGTTACTAAAGAGTCAAGTAAAAACAAAGAGTAAAATCATCTTGTCTGGTTCTTTTTGAACTAGAAGAAAAACCCCCTAGCGATTTACGTGATTTAGAAAAAGAAAGAAAGAAAAAAAAAAGGAAGCTTAAGTAGCCGAGCATCTGGCGGCGGATTTTATCGAGATGGACAAGGCCGATGGTGAAAGTCTTCTTACTCTCTTTTTTCACCTTCTCCCACCCTCCCCCGATTCCCCTTTTAACCCCTCACCCACCCTTTCCCTCTCTTTCTATGTTCTTTTCGAGGTGAAGAAAAAAGTTAAGTGGAAGTCGCCGTTCATGTGGCTTTGCCTTTAGGCATACTTACCTTCTATCTCTGTTCAACTTATATTCCAACCGATAACAGGAATCTAAAGACTCCCCTCAACATAGTGAGAAAGTAGCTAACAGTTTTTCCTTCGATCCAAGTTCCTTCGTTGGGGTGGGGAGATTGGGAGGGGGAGTGAGCCAAGGTAAAGGTATTTTCTTCTACTTCTTCTTCTCTTTCATCTATAGTTTTTCCTCGACACCATTTACTACCAACTACTTGAGCCCGGGCTTGTTAATCTGAAAACGTTATTTGAAAAAAAAAAAATTAAACAAAAAAATAACAAATGTGTAAAAATCACAAAACCCGGTAATAGCAGAAGCTTCAAAAAATCAAGCTTCAATTTTATGCTTTTCGATTCATGCTTTAACCCTCTTTTGCGCACCGTACTGGAAGATGGCATCCGCAAAAACCACTATAATGGCGCGTCGTGCCTAAAAGATTAACGCTTTGCCGTGTTCGCACGTTTCATCAATATGTTTTCGTTTTGCGCCGGTAGAACTGACTATTATTACATCGTGAAACGGAAAAGCGTAAAACCGATGAAACGAAAATGCAACAAGAATGAAACAGAAGACAATATACATTTGTTTCTTATTATCTCGGTCTCCTCTTTGTGCGGTGCTTCGTAACTTCGTAGTCTCCCCACTCTTGGCTACTAAGCGTTGTACATATATGTGTGCTTGTGTGTGTAACTACATATTACAAAGCGTACACTCCTATTAGTATTTCTGATATTCTGCATTCGTCTCATTCTCTTGTAGGTTAGTTTCTTGAAGGTTTTACTTCAAACGTATGTGATCTGCACTCTCATCTGTTTTTATTCTTCATTTTTTTTTATTTCAAAAAAGAAACATATAACAGTTTATTATTATACCTTATTAAAAGTTGATAATAATGCGAGTTGTAAGATATCTTCTAGTAACGTTACTAAAATAAGATGAAACATTATTCTTTGACTTTAACCGTCTGATAATAATGACATTCTTTGTAAGAATGTAAAATATTCTTTCTTATCTCTCTTTCTCTCTCTCTCTCTCTCTCTCTCTCTCTCTCTTGGTCTTTTACTATCTCTCTTCCTTATAGAAAATGATTAAGAAGAAAATAAGGTTAGAAGAGGATAGTGCAATATGTTAGGAAATAATTCATCGTAACTGAGTCGGTGAATCATTCCTCTCCCCACCACCACTAACGTAATCCGTGGTTTCCTTCGCGGCAATAAATTACAATTTTATAATCCCCGAACGTCTTTTGGCGTTTCACGGCAAAAGTAATCTACGAGTTCTCGCGAAATAGCGTAAGATAGGTAAAATCAGAAAATGATAGTAAATGTCAGTAGAGAAGGAAAGTTTACGTTTTTTCTTGTCTCGCGATAAAATCACAAAACATAAATACATATGTGTAAATCACAAAACATTAGAAGTGAAACCATAAAAAAAAACCAAGCTTTGAGAGAATGAGACAAATGAACAGTATCAAAAGTAAGCTAATTGTAGGGTTCACTTAGTATAATCTTAAAACCAAATATGTATTCATATAAAAAATAATATTATATTATTTAATAAATATTGATTTAAAATAATATAATATTAACAGAATTACATATTGATATAGGATACAATTAAATTATTATTTATATTTATATATATATAAAAAATAAAATAATACTTATAAATTAAAAATTAATATAAAAAATATTATATTATATTAGAAATTATATGTTCATATAAAATATTATTCTGTTACTAGTTATATCTAAAAAAAAATAAACTACATTAATTAAACTGAAAATATAATTGAGAATAAAATTTTTAAGTAAAAAAATTGATAAAATAGAAGAGTTAATTTTAAAAATCCTGATTAAATAAGCATATCACTTAAAAAAAAAAATAATTCTACAAAATTATATTTTTATAAAAAATAATCTATATTACTAAAAAGTAATATATATCATAGAGAGCACGGCATGGCTCAGTCGGTAGAGCGCTCGACTCCCGCCCGGAGTTCGCGGGTTCGAGTCCCCGCTCTCCGACATCGAACGAGGGGGGCATGCCCTGTGTGCTCGTCGGTCGTGGCTTTGGGCTCGTGGGCGTCAGAAAAATGATCCCATTGGGGACCACCGCCAACATTCGATGTGGGTGGGCTTGAGGGGGGACCCTAGACACTACTGTGTGCGGCACTTCGCACGGAGGACGTGACTGCCCACGGGAACCCCACAATGATAAGTGCTCCCCGCAAGGGGGGCCCCCGGGCCACAATGGTTTAAGGACTGAGCGCCCGGGATAACAAACCACACGAAAAAAAAAATATATATCATCTAGATTATATAATCATATAAAATAAAATAAAAWTAGGCAATTACCGAAAAGTCCGTAGGGTGGGTAATTCCGAAAAGTCGTGAGGTTTTTTCCGAAAAGTAGTGAGGTTTTTGTATTACCAGTATCATCTAGTAAAGAAGGATTGTAAATTATCCTAATGCTTGAGTATTTTTTACGGTTTTCATGAAATAGTTTTGCTTATGAGAAGAATGCGAACACTAGCGACCAGTCGAAGAACTAACTACTGTTTTTAAGGTAGTTCTTCGATTGACCACTATACAGGTTTAGTATCGATATTTTATAAGCTACGCTTCGTAGTTGCAGTCGCACACAAACACACACATATACAAAACTTAGTAGTCAGAAGTAGGGACTACGAAGCAGCGCATCGGGAGGAAACCGAGAATAGGTAAAATTGTATAGCTATATTGTGTCTTATCCTTTCGCAGGCTCAAGCCTATATATTTGTCTCTTTTCTTTTCTTACTTCCGTTTTGCCACCGCTCGCCACAACGTTACACCGCGCCGTGTTTCATTTTTTTATAAATCACTCTAATTCTAAAGAAGTTTTCACTTAAAAAAAATAAAAAAAAGAAAGAAAAAGAGAAAATGAGAAAAGGAAAAAAGAAGGAAAGAATTAGGTGAAATCGTGCAATCCAAAGAAATATTACCTCGCTCGGTCCGTGTGTTTCAGTGTCGTCTGTCGATACGTCAACCCCAGAATGGCCCCCAACTCCGATGGAATCGACGTTTCTCGTCTAGGTCATTTGAGCTTATTCAGCCGAATAGTGGAACACATTTTTTTGTGTGTGTCCCAGCCCCAACCCTCATCCCTTTTCTTAACCCCTCTTACCTGGCGTCAAAATCTGCTGAAAGATTTCTAAATCTAAGTTGATTTTGACGCGCCTGTTGTCGTCTCACACACACACCGATTCATTCTTATTTCTTACTATAGTATTTACGATCGATCTGGGGGAAGGAAAACACTGAATCTTTCTAAATTCACCTTCGACAATAAAATATAAATGAAACGAGATCAGGAATATGTACTTAAACATCTGTGAGTGTGTGTGTGTGTGTGTGTGTGTATGTGTTACCGTGAAATAACCAAAATTGCATAATGTCAAGATTCACATGATCGTTTGATGTATGTCCGAAATATTAATGTGCATAAGAATGAACCTCAAATATTCGGTCTTTCATCGATCGTATTTGGTATGTGTTTAACATTTCACCATGTGAATCTTGACATTATCCAATTTCGGTATTTCACAGTAACATATGTGTGTGTGTGTGTGTGTGTATTTGAGTATAACAGTGAACTATATAAATGACAAAGCAATACTATCATCATCCTTATTGGAATGAACAATTATTAATTTGTCCAAACAGGAGATCAAAGCCACGGATTGTGAGGAACGCGTTGAAGAGGAGGATCTTGACGGGCATGAACTAATACCGTCCCCTGACAGTGGCAAGTCAACGGACAACGAGGGAGCTCTATCTCCGATCAAAATACGATCCGACGTTAATGGCTTGGATCACGAGGATTGCGATGAATTGATCCAGGTCGAGAACACAGCTCAGGCCTGCATCATGCACGCCCTTAGCATCGTAAGTTTATTATCATTTTATAATTCCCTATTCATTTATTTTTGATAGATGTTAGGGTTCAGTGAAACACCGAAATTGGATAATGTTGAGAATCACGTAATGAATGTCAACACATACCAAATGAATATGGTTGATTAAAAACTGAACATTTGAATGAATTCTTGCACGTCAATATTTCGAACCATGTGAATCTTGACATGTTCCAAGTTTGGTCTTTCACGTTTACATAGGACACAAACAATAAAATTGTTTTCTTCTTCAGACACCCTCTACCCAACCCCCCAATCCCCTCCGGTCACCAAGCGTAAACTAGTAAAAACGTTTAAAATTGGATAAACCATGACCCCCCTGGGGGTATGGAATTAATTCACAAGTCTCGAGCAAAAGCTCTTGCGCTTTCTGTGATAATGAACCTCGTCGTAGGAACGTTAAAGTAGCGGAAAATAAAATGAAAGGGAAAAAGAAAGAAAGAAAAAGAAAACAGTCTTGTATAAAGTGTAATTCAAACAAATATAAAAAAAAAAAAAAGACAAGTATAACTTCAACGCCCATATTGAAATTGAACGACGAACGAAAAAAAATTACGTTGAAAATGGGAATGCAAGCAACGGTGTTGAGGGTGTGAGTGTGAATAGAGTTAGGTGAGAAGTAAAAATTGATGAAAAGAAAAAAAAAAGTAGCGAAGTAAAAAAAAAAAAAAAAAGAAAGGGAAGAGTAATCTCGGTAGAGAAAAACTGACGGTAGAGGAATTTTCTCGGACGTAGAGGATCGTTGTGTAATTGGGAAAGTAAAGCGTATCCTTCTACGGGTTACCCGGTAAGACGAGATGCTGCTACGTTGGCGGAGCAAGTTGGGGGTGAGATGGGAGGAGTTGGGAGAGGGGATGGGGTGATGGCAGATCGTAAAGACTGTAATGGACCCCCTTTAACTTCCTAATGACCGATACCACGAACGGGCGGGTGAGCGAGCTCTAGCGAGTGAAAATCGCTGGAGGGTAGGAAACGAGAGAATAGGAATGGGGTTGGTGCTTGCCAAGGGATGCCAGACAGCCTAGGACGAAACTGTTAAAAGCAGTCGTTCTCGTTGTTACTACTACAACTACAACTACTATTACTAATACTAATACGTGGAAGCATATTACGAAAGATCGTAAACCGATCAACAACTGTATATTCCTACCTATGTATGTATAAACATGTGTATATGTATATATGTATATGTATTTGGTGTAAGAGAGGAAGGATCGTTTGTAAAAGCTTTCTTCGCGACAATAAATCAAACTGGCGAGCTAACCAAAACGTTCGGCAGTCTGTTTCACTTCCTTTCTCACTGTTTTTCACTCTGTTTCTCTCTCAGACTCACTGACTCGTTCACATTTGCTCGTATTGTTCCTATTCGTGTGGCGAACTGTTCGGTTTCACGCGTACCACCCGGACGATCATTGCCAAATGTATCGCCGAAGCTGAGCCACAAGCGTGTAATGACCGCATAAACCAGTTATGGTTTCCTATATCATCGTAAAGCAACGTCGAACGGGTCGGAAACCTACCTGCCTGCCTGCCTGCCTGCCCGCAGGCTTTGCGGGTATGCGAATTCTGCGTGTTTTCCGTTATATCGAAATATACTTAATCTTTTCTTTTTGTTGTTGTTTTTTTTTTGTTTTCATCTTCTCAAGACATTTCATAGGAATTCTTCAAACCATTAATTAGGCACGGCTAAATGTTAAGCGAGCTTGTTTCTTTGTATGGCAGGATTCAACGAGAATTAGGTGTAAACGGTAAAACTACGATGTGTGACGATAATAATAAAATTACGTATAATACATTTAAAAAGATGTTATCCTCAAAAACCATTATAGTGACGTGTCGTACTGGAAAATGACAATCGTGAAAGCCACTATAATGGCGCGTAGTGTCTAAAAGATTAATCTTATTACATATAACCAAAAATTCTTTTCTACCCTAACTTCTATCTATTCAGGTTCTCGTATTTGACAAATTGACGATTATTTCGAACGATCATTCGGTTATGATTGATTTAACAATAGAGAACAATTTATTTTCCATTAGGAAAAGAACGTGAAAATCAATATTACGAGAAATATAATGTATAATAATAATAATACTTTTCTCCGAGATATTCGACGGTCGACTATCTCGTGTTTCACCCTTATAATAAATGAAAAACAAAAGAAGAAGAAAAAAATATAGAAAAAAAAAAAACATCGTTGTGGGTGGAAATAAATAATAAAAACAAAACAAAAAAAAAAGAACAAATACGAACAGCTTTATCTAAAGAAGAAGAAGAAGAAGAAGAGAGGTTTCGTCGAATTAAAAACTGGTTAGGAGGAGGGAGGGAGGGGGAGGGGGGAAAAATAAAAACAAACAAAAAGGGATTGATAAAAAAAGGCTAAAGGTGGTCGACAGACGTCAGATTTATCGTAGTTCGAAACGAGTTGTAAATTTTAGTTTGACTTCAACCCTTTTTCCCTTGTCCGTTCTCTGACCAACCATCCACCCTCCCCTATCCCTCCCTCCTATCCTCTTCCTCTTCATTTCAACTAAATAGTTGACCAAAAAGAAAAAAACGAGAAAAAAATAATAAAAACGTCCTAATAATATATTTTTCTCGTACTTTACTCTACCAATGCTCTTTTTCTTTCTCATTTTAGGACTCGTCGTTGGAACTCAACTCAGACGCGAACTCTAGGGGAAGTTCTGGCCCGGTCATGGCGTTGACTAATGGATCCTTGTCCGCTAAGGAATAAGTCAAGAAAGAATTAACCACCATAGGAATAATATGGTCTTCCCTTTTACCCAGGGATTCTCGAACCAACACGCAACCAACCCCAAAACCAACGAGACATATCGATCTCCTTTTAAGGATATATATATACATGCATACACACACTTTAACTGAGAAAGAGAGAGAGAGAGAGAGAGAGAGAGAGAGAGAGAGAAAAAATCGCCATGTATATAGCTTAAATGCCTAACAAATAATTCAAGAATCTCGTTCCATGCCATATAATACTACAAAACAATTCGTCTATCGTACATTGGCAAATTTTCGAATATCAATCGAAGAAACTCGATTTGAGGAAAAGGGAACGAACAGGGGGGGAGGGAGGGAGGGTTAGGTTAGGATTGAGAAATAGGGGAGGCGGGATGAATCGGGGGAAGGTGAAATATTATCAAGAGAATGCGAGAATTATTGGGAAATAGAAAATATCAAACGGTATTGTCATCTCTTCCCTATGGAATGTGTATAGATTCGTTAGAATTCAATTTGTGATTTTCTAATCAAACATGCGAATGAAACACACACACACACACACATACATACATGCATTGCATACATACATACACTCAAAGACGCGCGTATTTTAAGTGTATAAGCAAACGCGTATTTTGATTTGATTCGTTATTTATGAAAAAAAAATAAAAATAAAAAAAAATATTGTCAATTGAAACGTTGAGATGTTCATTTTGTTTTATTTTTGTTTATATTTTATTTTTCTAAACAAAATTATTCAAAGTATATAGAATGTTATAGAATGTGTTAAATTGCTTAATTTATTTATTTGTATTATTTATTTATATTTTGTTGGATATTATTAATATTTATCTTTTTAACACTAGATTTACGGACTGTGCCAGTTTTTGGACTCGTTCAAAATTTGATTACTGTAGATGTATATGCAAAAAATTTAAATATTATGTTTTAAAAACATATATATTGGTTTTTAACCCTTTGAGTAGTGAATATACTTACTTTTACATAAAATTTTTGTGTACGAACAAAATAGTTTATTATTAACCACATTCTAATAATAAATTATATTTAATAATTGAAATTTTTGTCTCTGAATATAATTTAATTGATTAATACAATTATTACATTATCTCACATTAATATTAACAAACACATATGCGTTTAACGATAAGGTTAGTAATTTTTAACAAACGCATATATGCGTTTATAGCACTCAAAGGATTAATTACGTAACGAAATGTACGTAAATATTAATTACTCCATTTTACTACTCAACCCCTTTATTTAAACAATGTTTGTAAGTTTTTGAAAAATAGTAGAACAAAACATTCGAAAATCTAGTGTTAATTAAAATCAAAATCATAAGAGCTTGTCTGATTTTTGTTAACAAATTTAATTGTTATAAAAAATGCAATCATTTTAGAATGAAAACGTATATTTATATACAGGGTGATTCAATAACTATTACCAACTAAATAACTTCGAAAGTATGATGATTGCTGAAAAGTTTATTAAGAAAAAGTTGCATGAAAAATTCAGGACTATAATAAAACATTAAAATTTGTTTGCTATGTTCAGTCATTTTCAAGATTTATTGGTCAACTTTGTTTTTTTAAATACAATGTTATATTGTAATACTTATTATCGGATAGCGGCTGACAAGACGAATCCAACGATATGCAACATTAAATACAAAACTTGACAATGACCTAATAAAAACTATTCGAAAAATATCTGTTCCGTCCGTTGTCGAAACAACTGAATGATTACGCAATTCTGACGCAACCCTGACGCGATCATGACGCAACCATGACGCGGAAAAGCTGTATTACGGCCGGCGGCAGCTTATTCGCAAATTCTGACCATTTTTGTACATCAAAAATATCAATGTTGCATATCATTGGATTCGTCTTGACAGCCGCTATCCGAAAATAAGTATTAAAATATAACATTGTATTTAAAAAAACAAAGTTGACCAATAAATCTTGAAAATGACTGAACATAGGAAATAAATTTTTAATGTCTTATTATAGTCCTGAATTTTTCATGCAACTTTTTCATCATCCACTTTTCTGCCACTATCATTCTGACCTATTTAAGTTGCAAGAACTGGTGAATCATCCTGTAAATATAATCAGGCCGTCCGTACGTGGTAAAAAGAAAAAAAAAACAAAAGAACAAAAATTCTACGAGAAGGATTTATATGTATATAAATGTTTTTTTCTTAATACGCGTGTCACGAAACAAAAAGTGAGAGAGAGAGAGAGAGAGAGAGACAGTGACAAAGAGTGAGAGAGAGAATAAGAACACGAATAGGAAAAAACCAAAAAAATTCGAAGAAACTTGGAAATATGCGCGATTGTAAATAAGGAATCCTTTTTTTTTTGCGTTACTTTTACATACAAACTTCGCAAAAAAAAAAAGAACAAAAAATAAAGGGAAAAAAGAGAAAGAGAAAGAGAAAGAGAGAGAAGGAAAGATTAATTACCTCTTAGAGTGTTGTAAATATTACGCTTGTAATTTAAGTTAGTGCTTAAAGAAAAAGAAAAAAAGAAAAAATGGAAAAAGTGAGATAATGAAAATGAAAGAGAAAGATAGAGAGAAAGAAAGAGAGAGAGAGAGAGAGAGAGAAGAGACAACTAATGGTCTGTTATTTTATTGCGATTATTATTACAATAATAAAAAATATTTTCTAAGCGCGTATAACAAAAAAAAAAAATCCTTCTCGGACATTCGCAAAACGCTTATTATTACTATTATTGTTAACCCTTTTGCTGCAAAAACAGCGCCTTTTGACGCTCGACTATGGACACTTCCTCTAAGCAAACGGCGCCTTTTGGCGCTCGACTATGGACAGTTCCTTTGAACGAACAGCGCCTTTTAGCGCCGTAAATTTGATTTACGAACATTTCGCGTACCTTGTTGTCCCTACAAACAACCTACTATTGCGCCCCGGCTGCTGAGAGGCCAACATTTTTAGGCGCTCCGCAGCGAAAGGGTTAATTAAATGTTTCATTTTTTGTTTCTTAATTCATATTTTTCAATCTATGCACAGCTAAAAGAAAAAAAAAAAGAAAGAAAGAAAAATAATAATAATAAAAAAAAAAAATATAAGACGATGAAAAGGAAACCTTCCCCCCCCCCCACACACACACACCATTTGAAGCCCAAATTTCACGATTAAATTAATGGCATGGAATCGATCGAGTGGTATCATTTAGCGATTTTAAGGATATTTTAAAAATGAAATTATTATTATTAGTCGAACACAATTAAGAAAGGAAAAAAATGAAAAGGAAAAAAAATGAAAAAAAGAAAAAAAAACAAATAATGCGCGAGGATTGATCGTGAATAATAATAATAATAATAATATTAATAATAATATTAATAATAATAATAATAATAATATGAATAATATTAATAATAATAATAATAATAATAATAATAATAATAATAANATAATAATAATATGAATAATATTAATAATAATAATAATAATAATAATAATAATAATAATAATAATAATAATAATAATAATAATAATAATGTTTATGTTTCATGATTCGCAAAATGGTCTCCTCCTAACTCCACACATCACTCTTATATTATTATTATTATTATAATATGAACCTTCTTCTTCCTTTTGTAGCGTTCACACACACATACACACATACACACGAATAAAAGTATACATTGCACGTATACACAAATACTATTACCTAACTACTTATCTCAACTCTTACCCATAATACAACCCCATAATACTCATACACATTTTACATACACATACAATATTATAATACGTATACAAACACAGTATGGCAACAAAAAAAAAATGATGAAAATGATCGAAGAAAGAAAAGGGATAGAGAAAAATAGAAAAAAAGAGTGAGAGAGAGAGAGAGAGAGAGAGAGAGAGAAAGAGAAAGAGAGAGAGAAATAAACAACCACAAAAACCAAAATAAATTAAAAACATTTCAAGTTTTATCGAAAAAAAAAATAAATAAATAAATAAATAAAAAATAAATAAAAAAATAAAAATAAAAAAGCGAGGAATATTAGCGTGCAATAATTGTTAAGACGTTCAATATATCAAACGTGTATTTTTGATGATGTACGAATCCAATTTTCTTCCATTAAGAAAACGAGAGAGAAAGATGAACGAGCGAAAGAGAATGAGAGAAAGAGAGAAAGAGAGATAGAGATAGATAGATAGTGATAGAAAGAGATAGAAAGAGAGAGAGAAAAAAAAACCACAAAATTCATGATTTTAATTCAACCCTCTCACTTTCGCTTATTTTCTTCTTCTTCTTTTTATTTTTTTTTTTGATTCTTTTTTCTTTTTCTTCTTCGTTTTCTTCTTCTTCTTTTTTCTTCTTCTTTTCGTTCGTTCGTCTCGCCTGTGAATCACATTATTCATTAGAAACGGAAAAAGTTTTCGTTAATTTTATGCAAACGATCGTATTATAAAAAGCACAGAGTTGACAATCCAACGATTAGTTTACAAGGGCGATAAAAAGAAACAAAAACAAAAACAAAACAAAAAAGAGAGAGAGAGAGAGAGAGAAGAAAAAGTAAATACTTAAAAACCAAACGAAAGCAAAGAAAAAGAAAAAATAAGATAAAATAAATAAAAAAACTGAAAGAAAAATCATATTAATTATTACACCAAAATTATGAAACCAAATTTTGGTTGATCAAATGATGATAAAAAAAAAAAAAAGAAGAAAAGAAAAAAAGATTCTTATTAATCGAAGTAATTTAATCCTTAGTTGATTTTTCTTTCTAAAAAATGAGAGAGAAAATAATTGATTTGATTAGGGTGTCATTAACGTAAACATGGTGGTTTTTAATTTAATGAGAAAAATACAACAATTCACAGAACGATAATTACCTGTACGTAATAACTTTTTTTCTTTTTTTTTTATTCTTTTGTTTTGTTTTTTTTGTTGTAATTGATTCTTACTTTTCTTCTTTTCCTGTTTCTTTTTTATTGTAATTTTTTTTTTTATTTGAGAAGCCTTTGTTGCTTCGTTGAAATAATCCTAAGAAAAAAAAGTGTGTCCACGAGAAATTATGATAACTTGAATAAATAAATAAATAAATGAATAAATAAACGAAAAAAAAAACAATTAAAAAAAAAAAAAAAGAAACAGAAGAAAAGAAGAAAGAAAATAGAAAATAGAAAAAAAAACACAGATAAATAATAATGAAAGAAAGGAAGAGAAGAAAAAAGAGATGCAAAGGGGAAAAATGAAAAACAAAAAAAATACAGAAAAAAAAAAGAAAGAAAGAAAACATAGAAAATTATATTTGGTATGAAAATAAAAAAAAAAAATAAAAATAAATAAATAAAAAAGTGAGTTATATGTAACCACCGCGTCGTCCTCATAAAATTTGTAGTTTTAAGCAGCGTTATTTGCTCGATAAAATCGAGT
>NW_015149007.1:1274668-1287939 GCF_001465965.1 Polistes dominula | reverse complement strand
TTTGCTATTTGAATCATGTTTCATGTATATGCAATAGCAAATTTACTTATTAGATCTTTTGCATTCAACATACACGACTGATTTCGTAACTTTTTTTTTTTTTTTTTTTTTTTTTTTTTTTTTTTTATTACTATCAAAGGAAAACAAGAATAAATAACAGGGAATAAGAAACGACTTTGTATGGTGTTGATTTAATAATAGAAGAAAAAATTTGTAAGGAAGGGGGGGGAGAGCCAGTTAGAGTTAGAAAATACAACAAAAAAAAAAGGAATAAACAAAATTGAAATAATTATAATTAATGATAATTTTAAATTAATATTATATTATTATTAATAATTACATTTTATCATGATAAAATTAATATATTATTATTATTATTTTTTTATATTATAATAATTATATATATATATAATTATTAGGGCCGACGATACATGTAAAATAAAAAAAATAGAATGGAATTTTTATTTTGTTTTTGTTTTTTTTTTTCATAAATAGTTAGTTTACCATCTTAAAAATATTCCTGTAAATGTTTCGAATGAAATTCGTATTATTTATCGTTTAAAAATTAATTTAAGTACATAGCCTTAACTCGGCGCTAAACGCGAACGCTAAACTTTGAACTGGGTTTTTCTCGAAACGTCTTTTTTTCAAACTGTGCTGTAAAGATAAGACAAAAAGGTTTCAACTAATTTTTATGAAATTTAGCACACATTTTCTTGATAGTATTATCTTCTAGTTGAACTTTACAAATGCCATAAAAATATTCCAGAACTGTCATTTTTGATTCAAGAACCGTTAAAAAATCAGACTTTTTTTTGTCTGAGTCGTGGCAATTAACGATTTTTTTTTTTTTGACTTTTGACTTTTTACTTTTTACTTTTTTCTTCGTTCAACTAAAAGATACATGTTTTATGAACACGCTCCGACCAGTTTTTTTTAAATTTTAGATTGCTCTAATCAAAGCTAAAAATCATCATGATTGATGACGCGTTTCGCCGCGAGGGCCTCAGGAGATTAGTTACTATGGCGTCCATTTTGCAAAAAAAAAAGACCCCCAAAAAAAAAATCATATTCTTATATTTTAATATGTAATGAATTAAACATGCTGAATTTCAAAATGATTAATTTATACCTTCTATTTTGAAATATGTCTCTGAAAAAAACGATCAAAATTTACGCGTTTACACGTGTCGCCAGCCATAAATATTATAAATATAAATAAATGTTATTATAATAAAATTAATCTAATATATTATTATTTAATATTGCAAATAGAAAATGAGTTAATTAATTTGTACACTTTTGTTGATTTTTTTTTGTTTTTTGAAAGCTTACCTTTTGCAATTGGCACTTCGTAACACAAGTTTTCAAATTCAATGTAAAAACTCGACGACACATTACAACTGTCAGATTTCAAGTACTGATTTTCTTCGTAATTTTTATCGTTTATCATTACAACACAATTATCATCGTTTATTATCTCATTCATGTTCATATTGTCATTATTACACGTGTCATCCATATTTTTGTTGTTGTTAAGAAAAAAAAAAAGAAAAAATTAAAAAAACAGTACAAACTTTACATATACGTTTTTACACACTTGTTTTATCGTAAACAAATTTTTGTTTGTTTTGGTTTTTTTTTGGTTTTTAATGGAGAAAATATTAATAAATTGATATTTAATTTATTATTATTATTATTTGATATTAATTTTATTTTATAAATATTTAAATATATTAAAACAATATAAATTCTTTTGTTATATTATATGTTTAATTATTTTACGTTTCTTTATCGTACAGACGTTGTTTTTGTTTTTTGTTTTTAAATGAAGAAGTATTAATTTTTTTTTTCTTTCTTTTTTCTTTACATATATGTTAATACTTTGACACTTGTTGATCGTATAAAACGTCTTTTGTAATTTTTTTTTTTTTTATTTAAAAAAATATGAATATATTTCTTTTTTCTTATTAAATTTGTCACAAAATTTTTTTAGTTTCAAGTATTATTTTTTTTTCTTCTTTTTGAAAAAAAGAATAAAGCGAAAAATCGCGTAACTTAAAAAATGTTAATTATATTCGCGAGAAATAAAATCAACTATAAAAAAAAAATTCTCTTTTACACGTGTGAACTTTGATATTAAGGAAATTACGATGATAGTGTTAATCAATAGACAAACTTTTCCACGAATTAATTTAAAAAAAAAACACACACACACAGAGAGACACATACACATACACAAACACAAAGAAATTTTCTGATAGAATAAATAGAAAGAAAAAAAAAGAGAAAAAAAAAAACAACAGAAGTCAGAAATTCAACGACAAAACGATTGGATGTTGAATGCAGAAAAGAAACTTGTTCGTTCCTTTCTCTATTCTCTTATACTGTACATCAGTGGTTCCCAAAGTGGGTGATATCGCCCCCTTGTGGACGATTAAATGATTCAGAGGGGGCCGATGATAACCACAGACACATTTGCAACGCATGAGGAAGTCCGATGAATTTTCTTTCAGGGGATGATGAGTAATATTTTTTTCTGAATAGGGGATGATAGGATAAACACGTTTAAGAACCACTGTTGTATATGAGATACACTTATATACATTTTTTTTACTTTTACTTTAATATGGTGTTTGCAGATTCCTCAGATTCGTATTTTCACCGCGCAGATTTTACGAGGCGCCACTGTATAGGATATACACAATAATCGTTCACTTGAATAACAATAAAATAAATATATATTAATTAAACAATTATTTATTTAAACAAAGATTAAAAAAACAAGAAAATAACACGTGTTCATCGAGTGATTATTATTAATGAACAATTTATCACGTATTATGCATTAATTTATTTTTCTTTTCTTATTTTTTTTTAACAAAATGATAACAAATGACCTTTTTACAACACACATGAGAAACATTCAAATACGAATAAATCCGATGTGAATATTATTATTAAATAATATTTTTATTTATAAATATTTAATATACACGAGAGAGAGAGAGAGAGAGAGAGAGTAACGTTTGGAAGACGCATGGATTTCTGTATCTCAACACTACAATGGATTAACTGTGACACTTAAATTACTACTTCAATTAAATGACGTATGTGTTATCATGATCTGTAAAAGTGTGAGTATGAGAGAGGTGATGAAAGTGGGAGAGACCAATCGTATAATAAACGTACAACTATATACAACCGGAATTACGCTTTGTTTTTTTATTTTTTTGTTCTAATCTTTTTATCTCCAAGTATCTTTTTTTTTTTTGTGGATAACGGACCCAATACAACTAAATGTAATGATGTATATGTTTGTATTAACGTATAGGATTTATCTCATTTTTAGATTATACTACATTGTTTTGACTATTATTATTATTATTATTATTATTATTTTTATTATTATACATTCTTATAATACTTATCTAAGAAACAATTCGAGATAATTAAAATGGGTTAAGCATATGATACGTTTTCAAAATTATAAATTCATTTTTTTTTTTTTTTAATAATTAATAATAAATTTATTTTAATAATTAAATAATAATAATTTTAATGTAAATTTAATATTTCTAATAAATATATTATAAAAATATTAATAATAATTCCTTTTATTATTAATTTTCATTCAAATTTTCATTTAATTTTTCTTACCACGTGTCTCACTCGTGACGTACATTTTTAGCTAATTTTTTGTATCACGTGTCTTCAGACGATGTTGTAGAACCTAGAGATTGATTATTAACATCTTTTGATACCCAAAATCGAATACAGTAGGATTTGTTTAAAAAGACTTACGTTAAACAATGCACAAAACAGGCTGTTTATGGGTTTTTGAAGAATAAAACGATTGAACAATTGATTAACTTCTTTTCCTACGTTTAAATTTCATGATTTGAATAAGTATACACTTCAAAGTTGTGATTCTAGTGTTTGGTCAATTTTTCTTACCACGTGTCTCACTCGTGACGTTCATTTTTAGCTAATTTTTTGTATCACGTGTCTTCAGACGATGTTGTAGGACCTAAAGATTGATTGTTAACATGTTTTAATACCTAAAATTGAATACAGTAGGATTTGTTTAAAAAGACCTATGTTAAATAATGGACAAAACAAGCTGTTTGATGATGATATTGACGATGATGATGATGATAATGATGATAATAATCCCTAGTAGCACAAAATATTGAATACATGATCAATATATGATGATCAAAGACATTGAATCTCTTTTTAATATTAAATTCACATGTATTCAATATATTTCAATATTTTGTGCTACTAGGGACGATTATGATGATCATGATAATGATGATGATGATGATGATGATGATGATGTTGGATATTTTTATTGTTGTTATCTTTTTAAATTTCAATAAATTAGATTCAATAGATTCAATAGATTTCAATAAATGAGACGTTTATTTTAAAAGTTTAACCTTTATATAATCATAATATTAATTAATATATTATTAATATATAATTATTTTTTATATTAATATATTATTATATGTTTTGTATGCAATGTTTTGTGTGATGTCAACGATTAAGTCAACCGAAACAAATAAAAAGTAGTAACTTATAGATTTTACGATGTCACAGTTCAAGATGAATTATATATTGTAAAAAGAAAGAAAGAAAGAAAAAAAAAAAAGCTAAAATAACAAAAAAGAAGTAACAACAAGTTCAAAGAACAAATTTATAAAAATAGATTTAGATTTTTATTATTCTTACGTATTATGATATTATGTTTTATCGCAAAATTGTAAATGAATAATTAAATATATTAATAAACTAAGCTCGAGAATTACACAATTTAGAATATATTTGCATATAATTAATAGATTATAATAATAAATAGAAAAAAAATGATCGTAACTGTACAATAGAAATTCAAACCATACTCGAAATATTACATTAAAAAAAAAAAAAAACCAAAGATTTATAATTGATCGTTGTAATTGTAAAAAAAAAAAAAAAAAAGAAAAAGAATGGGGGTGGGGAGGAAAAAAAAAGAACAAATTAAAAGATTCGATTAAACAAAGTTCACGAATTTTGGGAAAGATTTGAAATATGAGAAAATTTATGTTCGGCACAGCTGTGTCTCTCGTGAATATATGCGTTACTAGATGCTATGCAACTGAAGATTATATTTTTAAACATTACTCGTTGGCAAAGTATTTTACCTTAGTAAAATAATATCACCTCTACTATTAAATTTAACAACGTATATGAAATATTTGTTTTTTTTTTTTTTTTATTTATTTATTTATTGAGCCTTTTTCTTATCATCGTTGACTTTAATTACAAAATCATTTATGTTAAAATAATAATAATAATATTGTTAACGTTGTGAATAAAATAAGAGTTAAAAGACAAACTAGTGACGATCAGCTGCTTATCTGAAATGAGCAAATTATTTTTTCCTTATCTTTTTTTTTTTTTTTTTTACGTCTTAAAATATTCTGTTGTTTTAAAAGATATCATTCTATTATTCTAGAATTATTTATTACAAGATATCATTACTATATATATATATATAATTATTCAATCATAAAATGGTAATATAATGTTTTTCAATAAAATTATTTTATTTTATTTTATTTCGTTTTATTTAATTTAATTTTATTTTATTTTATTTTATTTTATTTTATTTTATTTTATTTTATTTTATTTTATTTTATTTTGTTTTATTTNTTATTTTATTTTATTTTATTTTATTTTATTTTATTTTATTTTATTTTATTTTGTTTTATTTTATTTTATTTTATTTTTTTTATTTTTTTAAATATAATAATTCTATTTTTTTTCATTTTTTTTTGCATTTAATTATGTTATTATATATTATATTTTTTTATTTTTTTATTTATTTTATTTTATTATATTTTATTTTTTTTTTTGAATATAATAATTTTATTATTATTTTTTTTTTTTGAATATAATTACGTTATTATATATTTTTTTTTAATTTTTTTATTTATTTTTTATTTTTTTTGAATATTATTATGTTATTATATTTTATTTCTGTTTTATTTTTTTGAATATAATTACGTTATTATCTTTTATTATTATTATTATTTTTTTTTTAATATATATTATATTATTTTATTTTATTTTATTTTTTTCAATATAAGTATTTCATTATATTTCATTATATTTCATTTTATTTCATTTTATTATATCTCATTTGATTTTATTTTAATTAATTTTATTTTATTAACACTGGAACACTTATTATACATTTAATATTATCGATTTAAAATATACGATATTATATTAAGAAACGTATAAAAAGGGGTTTTAATCTTAATAACCAAAAAAAAAAGGGATTTCTTGTCAAGGCATATTTAAAAAAAAAAAAAAAAACCCCCCAGAAATAAAGAAAACGACGAAGTGGATCCCAAATAATTTAGTGAGTGAATGAGTGCTGTAGTAACGACTACTTGAGTCGAAAATAACTTTTGACCTATATATCATAAAAAAAAAAAGATTAAAAAAGAAGGAAATTATCCGGAATAAAAGAACGGTCCTTTCCCATTCTGTGATCAAAAGATGATTTGAATTTTTTCGAAAATTATTTTTTTTTTTAATCTTTTTTCAATACATTCCCATTCTACTTATACTATTTATCAAACGTCAAACATGCTGTATAATTTAAAAAAAAAAAACAGAAAAAAGATAATAATAATAATGAAAAAAAAAAAAAATGAAAAGACGGGGGAAATAAAAAACTACGTCGGATAAATGCGTAGACGAATTAATTTAAAAAAAAAAAAAAAAAACATTTTCCTAACGGAAAATAATGTCAAAGAGAACAATGCGCGAGCGCGCGAATTTCCGTTAAATAATTTAAACGTTCTTTTTACTCACGTCAAGAGTAACAAATGCATTTTACATAAATAATTAGCTGATTCATCGTTACGAAGGTGATTAAAGAAAATCATTCATAAGTATTGTGTATACATATATATATATATATATATCAAATTATCACCTAGGAATAATGTAAAAATATAAATGCCGCACGTCGTCGATTATTCGATCGGAAATTTAAATTCCCTTGTCGTGGATGATTCATTTTAATAGAATTCTTACGACGAAAAGTATTAATTTTAAATGATATTTATTTAAAAAAAAAAAAAAAAAAAATCAAATTACTCATTGAAAATTTATGCTGATGGAAATTGGGATCAGGGGGAGGGTGGGGAGGAGGATTGAAACGGGAAGGGGATGGTGGGATTGAAAATAAACTCAATTGAAATTTCAAAATAAATAATAATAAAAATTCAATGTAACGTGTTGTCGTATGTCACGCGAATTCTTAGAGAAAATTCTTGTCCAGGCCGCAGGCTTTACTTTGTATTGAAAATATTCGAACGTGTCAGTCATTAATGACTGACGTGGCGTAAATGGAAAGTCTAGTGTCAGTCATTTGTGACTGACGTGGCGCTCAATCTGTTAAAAGGAAAAACGATCCAACGAGGTTATGTTTTCATGCTTATTTTTTCTTTTTTTTTTCTTTTTTTTTTTTTTTATAAATCAAGTTCAGTTGGAAGACGGCTAAACAAATGGAAAATCACAAACTATCGAGGACAATCAAGCAGACGAGTTTATTCGTTTATTTTATTTGTTTTTTAATTTTTTTTTTTACAATAACAACGTAGTTTCGTGTCATTGTAAACGTTATTTTATTTATGTAATTATTTAATCGTTCAAAAATTACAAACTGTACTAATTTGTTTATTAAATTGTTCAAACATTGTTAGCTATACTAATTTGTATATTTAATTGTTCAAAAATTGTTAACTGCACTAATTTGTAAGGTGTTGCAACGTAAATTTCGTTGTTTTTGTTTCGTGTTTTTTTTTTTTTTTTATTCAAATAGAACAAAACAAAAATTACAGACAATCATTGATATTAGTAGAAATAATATTTCGCTAATTGTTTAACAAATTCATTTTGTTGATAATAATTGTTGAAACAAATTATACAATATTACATCCCACGCCCTCTACTCCATCCATTTAAATGATATCAAACAATTTGATGATTTATTGAACGCATATGGAAATAAAGAAAAACACATTAAGGAAATGTTGAAATCTATTTTTATTTTCTCATTATTGTTCAACCTTTGAATGAAGATCATATTATAATGAATAACACTCATAGATTATAACCAACACTGATATATCAAACCTTAACACTAACCTCATTTTCAAGATCATGGTTTTCTTCCAGTGCTTCCTTTATTTTCTCACAATTGTTTGACCATTGAATAAACATATTATAACGAAACGAATAACACCCATAGATTATAATCAACACTAATATAATATCAAACCTTAACCTTAACCTTATTTTCAAGCTCATTGTTTTTTTTTTCCAATACTTTTTTTAGTTTTTTCAGAATTGTTGAATAAACATATTATAACTAAATGAATAAAACCCATAGATTATAACTAAAATGAATATAACAAATCTCAACCCTAACCTCATTTTCAAGATCATGGTTTTTTTTCCAGTGCCTTGTTTATTTTCTCACAATTGTTTGACCATCAACTAAACATAGCATAGCTACATAAATAAAACCCATAGATTAAACCAACACTATGAAATCTCAACTTTAACCTCATTTTCAAGATCATTGTTTTATTTGAATAAGAATAAAATCATTGTTAAAATAAAACTCATGTATGATAAATTATTATTATTATTATTATTATTATTTTCAAGTTTTCTTTTAGTAAGAATGAAACCATTGTTAATAGAAAATTCATGGATGATAAATTAGAAATTACGCAAAGTAACCATACTGTGGTATCTTTTCAAACATATAGAATATATAAGAATATCATCGTCATCATCGTTGATCCAGATTGTGTTGTACCAGACGCATGTGCTAACACACAAATGTTACTATTAATAAATCCAGAAATTCAGTGAGTTGTTTCTACGTACGAAGAACGTTTTTCATGCTTTTGGCCCAGAAGAAAATCATTTGGAGGAAAGTCTTTTTAAAGATGGATCGACTCATTCCACAAATGAATAAGCGTCTAATATTAGAGACAGTTTTGAAAATCGTGGAAAACGAGAGATTGAGAGAGAATCGGAATCATCGTAAAAGTACGGCATCAATAAAAAGCAACGGATATTAAAACTTGTAGTTTCCAACCATCCACACCTCAACACCCCCCTGAACCCTCTCTCACCCTGACCCACCCCCACTTTCAATCTCCCACATTTCTAAACTTTTCAGATTATCTTCGTTTCTCAGTTTTGTTGAAAGTAGTAGAGGTAGGGTTTGTATTAAAAGAGAACCCACCACTACCACCACCCACCCAACCACCCACTACGGTTGGACAGATTCTTCCAAGGCGTGGGCTGGCATCATCATCATCATCATCATCTATTGCGTGTTCAACACCCGCCGGTTTTATATAAGTAGGACCGTCGATTTACCACGACAGTTCAGTTTACTGAAAAGAAATATCACGAAAGGATGGCCCTAGAACGTCAAGTCCGCGCTAAGGTACTTTCTTATTGTAATTCTTCTTATTACGTGGGAGAATAGAAAATAAAACGAATAGAAGAGAAGAAACAGGACAGGACAGGCTGGGGAAGGGAGGAGGGGGGGGCTTGAAAGAAAGAGAAAATAATATGTATTAAAAGTTAACCACGAAATTGCTACTACGATCGGGATGCAATAGTGATGAAGATCGCGATAATCCTTAAAACATTAAGGAACGTGCCCCGAATCAAATCTTGGCCAAATGGAATAGAATTATTCAATGGGGAAAATCTTTAGATCGATGTGTGGTGTCAGAGTTTTACGTCAGACATTTATTTTTCTCCTTTTTTTTTTTTTTTTTACATTTTCTTTTCTCTTTTGGAAAATCGTTAACGCGAACATAACCTAACTAATCTACAGATTAATCGATTTTCTTTTGGAATCACAACAGTTTTATACGTTTTATCTAGGTAATGTAGACATTAAAACGGTATCGTTACTATTTCAAATTATTTAATAACAAATTCATTTGATTATTTATAATTTTCGAAAAATTTCAGAATATTTTTACATCGAACATTAATCTTTGATATCCTAAATAGGGTTTACGAAATATGTGAAAATCAAGTTTCTGTGTAATTCAAAGTGTCATCAATTTTTCTATAGCATTAATAATTGTCGATAATTATATTGCAAATTCATTTTATTAATAATAATATTAGAATTTAATTAATATATATATATATATATATATTAATAATTAATTAATAATATTAATATTTGAAATCGTTTGATTCTTTGCGTTATAGTTTTTTTTTTATTCTTTTAATTAATTATTGAAATATATCGAAAAAAAATAAAATAAAATAAATAATATTATATTAATAATAAAATATACAGAAACGTTGCTGTTGTTTTCCAAAAAAAAAAAAACATATTTGTTGTTCATATTAATAAATATTTAATAAATTATTGTACAAATTATTGTATGTAATTTGACATTTTAACGATATAACATTTTTTTATTATTTCCCTTTTTGATTTGATTGAATTGAAAATAAAATAAAATGTTCATTCTCAAAGAAAAGTGCATTTCAATGGGGAACAATGATGAAGTTTATTAAAGATTATGATTTTTCTAATTAGATCGCAGCCAAACGTAATCCCGAACAAGAACGGGAAGCTCAGGAATGGATCGAAAGTGTTCTTGGAAAAAAATTTCCACCTGGTGAATCATTCGAGGATGTTTTAAAGGACGGTCAAGTTCTTTGTCATTTGATGAACAAAATTTCACCTGGATCTATTCAAAAGATCAACACTTCTGGCGGACAATTTAAAATGATGGAAAATATCAATCTGTAAGCAATAAGATCGTCAAAATGATTCACAACAATTTTGTATTGAAACAATTCAATTTTATATTTTAATTTTGTTTTGAATTTTTTCTTTTTTTTTTTTAATTGAATTGCTTTTTTTTTATCGATAGATTCCAAAAAGCACTTAAGGAATATGGTGTGGATGACGTTGATGTCTTCCAAACGGTCGATCTATGGGAGAAAAAAGATATAGCTCAAGTTATCACAACTTTATTTGCCCTTGGTCGTACGGTATGTTATCTTGATAGATTATATTTCAATTTTTTTTTTTTTTTTTGAATTATTTTATATTTATTTATCTAATAGAAATTATATATATATCATTTTTTTGTTTACTTCTAATTTTATATATTTTCCAATTATTTTATTTAACCATTTTTTTTATTGTTTCTATTTTTCTATTTTTTTTATTTTTTTTTATTTTTTTTATTTTTTTTATATTTTTTTTTCTTATTTTATTTTTTTTTCTTATTTTTTTATTTTTTTTTATTTTTTTTTTATTTTTTTTTATTATTTTATTTTTTTATTTTTTTTATTATTTTATTTTATCCAATAGAAATTATATTAAATTTATATTTTTATTTTTTTATTACCTTATTTAATTTTTTATCTTATTATATATTTTTCATATATTTGATTATTTTATCTTCTAATTAATCTTATTCATCTATTCAATATAAAAATTCATTTAAATGTTTTATGTATGTATATATATATATATATAGACTTACAAACACCCAGAATGGAAGGGACCTTATTTAGGACCTAAACCATCAGAAGAATGCAAACGTGAATTTACGGAAGAACAATTACGTGCCGGTGAATCTGTGATTGGTCTGCAAGCTGGTTCAAACAAAGGTGCTACACAGTCTGGCCAAAGTATCGGTGCCACTCGTAAAATCCTCCTTGGAAAATAAATATATTAATAATTATAATTAAACACAAAAGCAGACACTCTCATTTGTATTTTATATTTATGTAAATATACATGTAAATTATATTTGTGTATGAATTATTATTATTATTATTTTTTTTTTTTTTTTAAACTGAGATATAATTTTATCAATAATTATATAATTAAAACGTGTGTGTTGGAGTGTTTTTTATTTTTTTTTTTCTATTTTTTTTAATCCCTTTTTAAACTTACTTCTAATCGCTCTCGTAACCTACATTTACCTTTGGGGTTCCTTTCGGAGGGACGCGCCAAAGAATTTTGGGGGACAGGAACTTATCTAGTCACGTGATTGCGCGCGAATTAATCAAACATTTTAAATAGTATAAAAGTTGTATATAGTAATAGTGAATAGTGTAGGAGGGGGTAGAGTGGTGAATTGGTTTGACAAAATTATGAAATAATGAATTGCATGAAATACAGAAAACAAAAATGAACCATATTTAATGATAATTAACAAATTTATAATTAAAATAGAATAGGTTAGACACAAAAAATTATTATAAATTCAAAAAGAAAGATTCAATGAAGTTTGATTTGATAAAAGGGCATTACAGTATTTTGAAATTTCAAAACAACTTGTAGAAATTTATACAATTTTCATAAATACAATTATCTACTATATATAGATTACATTTACAAATTATTTTAATCATTCGTACAAATTTGTTTTTAATTTCTAAATATTAATAAATCAGCTAGAATTCCTGAATATTATATCTCCATAACTAACCACAGCCGTTATTTATACATACTAAAGATAAACATGGCTGCGCGTTGCATCGGAAGTTGTCCCAGAAAATTTTCAGCCAATAGCAACCCCAGCAATATTTATGGCGCGTCCCTCCTACAGGGGGTCTCTAATCTCTATTAGGGACCCTATAGGAGGGACGCGCCATGTACATTGCTGGGGGACAGGAACTTGTGTAGTCACGTGATTGCGCGCGAATTATTCAAACATTTGAGTCTGTAAACAAACGATAAGTTATAAGTTAGGTTTGTACATTTATACTTGTAATTATTAAATAAGTAAATGAAATTTACATTTATAGAAAACTACTAAAAAAAAAAAAAACAAATAAATATAAATATTACAATAAAATATCATGTGTGCACAAATCACACGTGTTAGAAGTGAAACCTTGAAAAAACTAAGTTTCGATAGAATGAGATGAATGCAGAATATCAGGTGTAGGATAATTATAGGGTTTATTTGTTATAATATTATTATTATAATATTGTTACCATATTYAAAAATKATTTTACRTTTATTGGYATATAATACATAACATATTACACAATCCTATATGTTTGTCTCTTTTTCTCTCATTATTTAGTATAGCAGCCGTTTCATAGCTTCGTTTCATAGCTTCGTTTCATTTCTTCGTTACATAGCTCCGTTTCCGTTTATTTACTTTTCAGATCA
>NW_015149007.1:1256694-1268366 GCF_001465965.1 Polistes dominula | reverse complement strand
TTTTTTTTTTTTTTTTTAAAATAGCCTAAACAACTGTTTGCAATCGGAAATTACTATCCATTGAGTTGAACGAGGTCAACGACAAAATTCGCAGATCGAACAAAATGTCACGGCAGATGACGAATTCCGACATTTTGGATTCCAAAGCTGAGAACTATGTTTTCAACGAGTCCGCCATTACGAGATCATCACAAGTATCCTGGAAAATCGATGAAAATGGTGAGTTTAAATAGATTACAACTAAATTTTACAATTAGCGCTTCTTTTTATTTTAATTAATTAAATAATTAACGTTTTTTAAAATATGAAAGAAAAGAAAAATTATTAAAAAAAAGAAAAACACGCTACAAGAAATATATGCGTAAATAATGAAAAAATTGTTTTCTGCGATAACATTGACATTGTTTAACGTAATTGTTTAAAAGTCTTAAAAACTTTACCACCAATGGGGTAATGATTGATGAAAGGAGATAAAAATAAGTAGAAATAAAAATAGAACGTTAAAATATTACATTTTTATTTTGTCAAAGCGCAGTAAGAGAGTTTACAAGTTGGTGAGTTTAATAAGAAGAAAAAAAACGATCGGTAAACTATATACATATAACACTTTTGTAAATAGATGACAAGTGATATAATGGTGGGAAGAATGTATAAAAGTGACGAGAAGAACTAAACGAGTTTTCAGATGTTTTATTGTTAGTAATACAATAACAAAGAAAATATTTATAAACAAAAAAAGAATTTAAAGAAGACAGATCTAAATATTGAATTGTTCGGCAAGTAATTTCGTCTTTTTCCTGACACAATAATTTAGTTATATTACCACATTATTTAGTTATATTTACGCAATAGAGTTATACAGTTTTATTTGAGCAAAAAAAAAAAAAAAAGAAAACAGGAAAGAATCTTAACATACGGCAAAAAAGAGTAATTCACGATACACGGAAAGAAACACGTAGGCGACGCGTAAAGAAAAAAAGAGAAAAGGGGGGTGAAGAGTGACACCACCGCGGTTGAAGTAGAAAATTACTGTGAAAACTCTCTGTAGAACCGAGTTTGACATGTATTATTCACGAGAAGAGGTAAAAAATGTCGGTAAGTTGGCGCCTTTTACGTGACACCATTAAATATTTATAAGATACTGTCACATAACGCAAATTACGGAAAGTCGATGGGTTGTGGTGCTTTCAAAAGTGTAGGCGACATACGATCAGGAATAAAAAAGGACAAAAAGACAAATTTAATTTTTCTAATCAAATGTGCATTTAAAACGATCACTTTGACAATGATAATGATAATATTATAACTAGTTAGAATTAAAAAAAAAAAAAAAAACCCCACTCCTACTGTTAATTCTATCACAGGTTGTATCGTCAATTCGAGTCAACTACAGCAATCACCTTTATACGAGGAAGCTTACAAGAGATCGTTGGAAGATCCAGAAGAATTTTGGGGTGAAGTTGGACAATTGGTCGATTGGTTCAAACCATGGACTAAAGTTCTCGATAATTCCAACGAACCATTTACCAAATGGTAAGTCGTGTGTCATTTATTTTCTCATTCTTTCAAAACCGATCACGGAAATCTAATTAATACAATGTTAACCCCTTTGCGATTACAACTGATTCATTTTCTCCTACTAACTATATTGATAAAATTATATGATAAAAGAAATTTATCGAGACGAGAAAAGAAAAATATTGATAATCACATATATGCGTATTTCATTTTTTTTCACTGGGCGCATATATGCGCCCGCATGTTATTCATTGGGCGCATATATGCGTCCTAATTTTTTTTCGCTTGGTGCATATATGCGTCAAAAAAGGAAACCATTTTTTGGAATTTTTTTTCGTTTGACAGGTTCGTCGGAGGAGAGTTGAATGCTTGTTACAATGCCGTGGATCGTCATGTAGAAGCTGGTAACGGTGAAAAAACGGCTATCATTTATGATAGTCCCCAATCATCGACCATTAGAAAAATTAGTTATAATGAGTTATTGCAAAAAACATCGTTGTTGGCCGGTGCCTTAGCGGATATGGGTGTCGGTAAAGGTGATAAGGTTATCATTTACATGCCTCTTATACCGGAAACGATAATTACCATTTTGGCTGTTACTAGACTTGGCGCTATCCATTCAGTTGTTTTCGGAGGTAATACAAATTAATATTAACAGCAAAAATTGTGAAAGCTTTCAATTGTTCATCAATTTTGTCCTTTCTAAAATTCTTAATTTTTTTTTCTTTTTTTTTTTCTTATAAATCAGGATTCGCTGCTAACGAATTGGCCAATAGGATAGATCACGCGGAACCAAAGGTCATCGTTATTGCCAGTTGTGGTCTTGAACCTCATAAAATTATTAAGTAAATTTTGTCTTCTTTTTTTTTATCTAATGTTAAATCAATTGAAAATATTGTTTTAAAGATATGCAAATCGTATTGTATCGTATATGTCTGACGATTTGATCGTTATAAATGTTAATTCAGGTATACATCGATGCTTAACGATGCGTTGGAATTAATATCGGTTAAAGAACCTGAATGCATTATCTATCAAAGAAGTAACGTTTGGACTTGTCCTCTTCGTCCTAATCAATACGACTGGGAAAAAATATTGAAAACTGCCAAACCTCATCCCTGCGTTCCAGTAGAAGCTAACGATCCTTTGTATATATTATACACATCAGGAACAACAGGTATACAAGATATTAAGTAAAGTAAATTTCCAAAATCAATTGATCAACTAATTATCATTCATTATTATACAGACAGTCCAAAGGGAATTTTAAGACCAATAGGTGGCCACTTAGCAACCCTTTGTTGGTCAATGAAAACGATTTACGGTATGAATAAAAATTCAGTTTGGTGGGCTGCTTCAGATATGGGTTGGGTTGTAGGACATTCTTATATTTGTTACGGTCCTTTGGTTTACGGTGCTACCAGCGTTATGTACGAAGGAAAACCTGATCGAACGCCAGATTCATCTCAATATTTTAGGTAAACAAGGAAACAATAATTAAATAAATCGATAATTAATTTTCATCCGTTGTAACTAGTAACGTTTGGTGTTTTTTTTTTTTTTTTTACAGAATAATAGACGAGCATAAAGTAAATGCATTATTTTGCGTGCCAACGGTATTACGTGTTTTGAAACATGCCGATCCTGATTGTACCCTTGGTAAAAAATACTCTATGAAATCGTAAGTTATGATTTTATAATTAATCAAACAATATTTATTATTCGTTTATTATTATCTATATACAATATAAAATGTTTATCAATTTAAGATTGCAAACGATATTTGTTGCTGGAGAATATTGCGATTACGAAACGAAATTGTGGGCGGAAAGCATATTCAATGTACCGGTAATAAATCATTGGTGGCAATCGGAAACGGGACACCCGGTAACTGCTTTATGTCTTGGATACGGTGTCGATTGTTGTTTGCCAAAGTTTAGTACGGGTAGACCAGTTCCTGGTTATAAAGGTAAATTAACAACAGCAATACGAATTCATCGTCAACGTTTCCCGAGAGGTTATGTTGTTTCGTGTTCGTTTAAAAGATTATATTATATTTTTGTGTTCGTTAAGAGGTTATATTATAATACATTATCAATGTTTTTTTTTGCTCATATACGTAAAGAAAAAAAAAAAAGAAAAAGAATAAAACTAGAACCAAGCAAATAACCATATTGCCTTGTGGTTGAAGTTGAAAAGTTTCCAACATTTCCCAGAAGAGTTATAAACGTTCCCGATGTCCAAGAATGACGTGTCTAAAACATTTTCTTTTACAGTCGAGATATTTCGCAAAGATGGTAGCAAAGCGGCAATAGGTGAACTCGGTAGGATCGTTATCAAGTTACCTTTGCCACCTGGTTGCTTGTCCACCCTCTATCTTGCCGACGAAAGGTTCAAAGAAGTTTACTTCTCAACTTATCCGGTTAGTCTATCATTGATATTATTTTATATATGTGGTTATTTTTGTTGTTGCTTTTTAATTTGTTTTTTTTTCTTTACTTTATAATACCAATTATTATTTATAGGGATATTACGATACGATGGATGCTGGTTTCATAGACGAACACGGTTACGTTTATGTAACTTCTCGTGACGATGACATAATCAACGTTGCAGGACATCGTTTATCGACCATAGCACTTGAAGACATCATTTTAGCTCATCCTGACATAGCTGATGCCGCGGTAGTTGGTGTTCCAGATCTAACTAAAGGAGAAGTTCCACTCTGTCTTTACATCAAACGTCAAGGTTTCAATCTTATTACATATTACATCTGTCCATCTATTTTGATTTATTTTTTGTTTTTTTTTGTTTAATCTCAAAACTGACGTTACATTAAATCCTTTTTCATACTTCGACGCGTCTCATTTGTAATTATTTGTCTCATTTGATTTTTTAATTATTATTACGTATAAGTCTCGTGATATTAACGTACAACGTGTGTGACTCGTGATATTGATATATAACGTGTTTGACTCGTGATATTGATGTATAATAACGTGTGTGACACGTGATATTGATGTATAACGTGTATGACTCGTGATATTGATGTATAATAACGTGTGTGACACGTGAATTGAATTGAACAAATGATCATACAATTTGATCGAACAAATGATTTTAAAAATCAATGAAATAAAAAATCAAAAATTATTTTATATTAGATGATACAGAAGACAAAAATTCGTAATGTTTTGTTTTTTGTTTTTTTTCAGATACAACAACAACAGATGAGTTAATAGGTGAAGAATTGATACTTAATATTAGACAATTGATAGGACCAATAGCGTCATTTAGGTTAGTTGGTGCAGTTAAAAATTTACCTAGAACACGTTCCGGTAAAATTATGCGAAGATCCATTGCCAAATTGGCACGTTCTGAATTAGTTAAGGTAATTTGAAGATACTAAAAATAAATAGAAAGTGAAAGGGGAAAGAAAAGAAAAATGATCTAACCTAACATTATATTGTTTTTGCTTTTTTGTTTTCAGATACCTAGCACGATCGAGGATCGATCAGTGTTTCACGATATAAAAGCGGTCTTACAAAAATTAGGTTTTGCTTATCAAGCGCCAGATCCGGAATGACGTCATGAAAAATTAACTCGATCGATTAACATGAACGAAGTCACGAATCGAACACTAATCGAATAACACGAATGAAGTATGTTCGTCAAATATGTTTTGATTCTTCTTCGTTGTTGTTGTTGTTGTATTACGTGTAAAAGCTAAAGATTTGTAGAATAGAATATTATTTTTAAAAAAATATATATATATATAAATAAAAAAGAATGTTGCTCGAGTAAAATGTAGGTTAGGTACACAAATCGAGTCAAATTTATGCAGATGAATTACAACAACGAAGAATCAAAATATTTTTTTTTGACGAACGCACAACGTTCGTGTTAGTTTTCTTTTACATTCCATAATGAGATAAACTATTAAACGAATTTTCATATGTAAATATAATTAAATTTTTGTTTTAATTGTTAAACTAATTATAATTATTATGATGATGATCTTATGAGTAAAAAAAAAAAGAAAAATAATATATATCATATATGATCTATATTTTATATATTCTTTATTGGTAAATAAAGGTGTAAAAACAAAATAAATCAAACAATGATTGACATTAATTTGTTGACCAATATATTTTGTTCAACTATGTAATTTATAAATAAACTTTTAATTGTAATATTAACACACAAGTTATTCTAAATAAATTATTCTTATTATTATTATTCTTATTATTATGAAAAAGAGAACAAGTTTTGTTTATATCACGTTAAAAGAAAAAACGTAGAAATGTCTTTCTAAAGGGGGCGTTTATTAATCCTGTTAGGTGTTGAATTTAATTGACATTTAAAATATAAGACGATTCATGTGAAAAACATCATCAACCCCTTATCTTCCTACGAATTGTTCGTATACAATACGTCAAATACATTTATTCGTATAACTGTGTATATGTAAATGCATATACACACACACACACAGACAGACACGTGTGTTGGTGTCACACGTAAATTCATTTTCATCGGATTCTCAGCGTGAAATTCGCTGCCAACGTTTACCTCGTTCGTAACAAGGGTGACAGGTGTGCGTTGCATCTTAGCATCCTTTCGAGATACTTTTATACTTGACAACGGCAAAACAACGAACGGATACGAGGAGACGCGTTATTCCGTTATTTCACATTCAACATGAGGAAAAATATTCACAGATGGTTACTCGATTATTCTTACTCTTATTCTCTTATATAATTGTTATTTTCCTTGCTGTTTGTTTGTTATGTTATGTTATGTATTTCGTTTACTAAATGAAATCATTCTAATCTAATTTGAAACTAAATCTATTGACGAATGTAATTTATTTGAATTTTTTTCTCGTAGATTTGAACAACAAAATCAATGTTAAAGAAAATTTAGAGTCGCTTATAGTTTGAAAATGGTCTAACTTCATTTTCTAAAATAAAATCGAGTTTACTAATATTAGATTGGCAAGAAAGTAATTTCGGTTTTTTAGTATGAAATCAAACTCTATTTTTACTTTTATTTACGTTTATTTAAGATTGTTTCTATAACAATCTAAAAGTGTCTACTACCAAACCTCAAAAGAAGAGAATTCGCTATCTATTGGTGCAAGCCGAAATTACTCTCTTGTCAACCCAATAGTTACATTTTTACATGATCATTTCATTCTAAAGCAATTTGTTATTAATATATTTTAAAATTATGAAGATTTCTTCAGATCTCTTTTACACATACACAAAAATGTAGATGAGTAATAAATCATTTTGTAGGTTATGTTTGTAATTTTGTACATTATGTAGTTGAAAAATGTATTCAATCGCATTTATTAATTTTGTATATTAATCATTTGATAGTTGCCATTATTTTTTTTTTTTTTTTTTTTTCAATTTGAAGTATCTTAAATCATGTTGAATGCAGTTAAGTCCCATTCGAAATTTTATAACAAATCAAATTGTTTATTTTAAAAGTGATCTAACTGCATTCGTGGTAAGAAAACGCATATTATTCACTTAACAATTGCCACTATTTTAATAGGAACTATAAATTTAACACCCTTAGATACACTTAAGCAGTATGATTCATTAGTATCTTCTACGTATACTTTTAATTGCATTGAAATGCAAACCCTTGAATATCTCGATTCGAAAATAAATGGAATTTCAAACAAAATGGCTAAACTTTTAAAATAAACGGCTCATTTATTGAAATCTATTAAAAATTTAAAAAGATACCAACAATAAAAATATCCAACATCATCATCATCATCATTATCATCATTATCATTATCATCCCTAGTAGCACAAAATATTGAAAAATATTGAATACATGTGAATTTAATATTAAAAAGAGATTCAATGTCTTTGATCATCATGTATTGATCATGTATTCAATATTTTGTGCTACTAGGGATTATTATCATCATTATCATCATCATCATCGTCAATATCATCATCAAACAGCTTGTTTTATCCATTGTTTAACATAGGCCTTTTTAAACAAGTCCTACTGTATTCAATTTTAGGTATCAAAACATGTTAACAATCAATCTCTAGGTCCTACAACATCGTCTGAAGACACGTGATACAAAAAATTAGCTAAAATGAACGTCACGAGTGAGACACGTGGTAAGAAAAATTGACCAAACACTAGAATCACAACTTTGAAGTGTATACTTATTCAAATCATTAAATTAAAACGTAGGAAAAGAAGTTAATCAATTGTTCAATCGTTTTTTTCTTCAAAGACCCATAAACAGCCTGTTTTGTGCATTGTTTAACGTAGGTCTTTTTAAACAAATCCTACTGTATTCAATTTTAGGTATCAAAACATGTTAACAATTAATCTCTAGGTCCTACAACATCATCTGATGACACGTGATACAAAAAATTAGCTAAAAACGAACGTCACGAGTGAGACACGTGGTAAGAAAAATTAAATAAAATCTAATATAAAATTAGAAATAATTTAAATTAAATTAAATTAAATTAAATTAAATCTAAATGAAATGAATTAAATTCATTTTGTTTTTTTTTTTTAATTTTGACTAAAACCACTTTCATGATAATATGAGCACATATCTTATTCAATTTTTGTATCATCGAGTTAAAAATATAAAATCATACTTTGGTGTCCTTTCAAAATCTATAAAGGGACAAAAAAAAAAGGTTAGGGAGAGATAAAAATAAAAAAGTTACTGTATATAGGTAGATAAGTAAACAGGTTACTTTCGTCCTTTTCTTTAACGCATTTAACGAATACAAATCCGCGATTTAATTACCTCGAGTTTGTATCATCCCCGTGCGACGACGACGACGATGGATGAACGGACAGACAAACGGACGGATTGATGAATGGATGGATCTAACGACTAGCGTTAATTAATTCTCGAGTGTCGGGCTGCACGGAATACTTACGTTATCGTGCTTCGAATTTTTCGAGAAAAATGCTTACCCACTTTGCTCAAACAACTGTCTTGAAAAAAAAGGGTGAAGTCTCACCTAAACGACGATAATCATAACGATTTATATGTATTATTATAATTATTAAAGTAATCTAATGTGTGTGTGTGTGTGTTTGTGTGTGGTCTAATTTTCATTGAGAAAAAAATTCATTGGTTTGTCAGTTTATTTTAAGGTTATGTTATTTTTCATTAATATTAACTCTAATTTTGTTGATTGGACTTAGGTTAGGGTAATTTCCTAAAAATTGTATCCATAATTATGAAAGTAATTTAAATGAAAATTAAAATAAAATGCATTTATCAGTTATTTTAACATTGCATAATTTTTAATTAAATTAATTCTTATTTTGTGGATTGTTTTGTGTTATTTTTATATTATTTTGTGTTAAAATGCTAATTATTTAAAATATTTTAATACGAAAGATTTAGGTTAGGCCACTTTCCTAAAAATTATATCCATAATTATGAAAGTAATTTAAATCAAAATTGAAATAAAAAGAATTCATTATTTAATTTACGTTAAATTATTATCAATTAAATTAATTTATATTGTAATTTTGAGGTTATAATTAGAAAGTGCTTGACATTTCAATATTATTTTATATTTTTTTTTTAGCATTTTCAAATGTTAATTATTTGAAATAATTCGATACAAAAGACATAAACCTATAATGAAACTACTATCATAATTGTGCCCATAATTAGGAAAGTGGTCTGAGTCAAAATTAATAAAAAAAAAATGAGTTTATTAATTATTAAGCACCACATTATTTTAAACTAAATTAATTCAATGTAATTGTCCGAAATGAATCATTTGATTATGTTTGTTATTTCAATATAATATAGTGTTTAAATATAAATCTTTAAATATCTCGAAACAAGAGATACATGACTCAAATCACTTTCATAATTATGGGCACAATTATAGGCTTCCATATTATTACTGTAAAAAAAAACAATCTTATGAATACATTGGTGTAAGTATCAAATCAATTTAATTAAACGATCAAATGAAAATTATTATACCCCAAAGTACAATCACATTTACACATTATATCTCTGAATCACGTATATCATACGAAATTTTTCGATAAATCCTCCGTCGGTATGGTAGATTTGACTAATGCCACGGAAACAGTGTTACTCGATGTTATTTTGATTGAAAACATAAATTTGAATAAAAATTTAACGAATTATTCTTTAAGACTTAATATTGTTAGAATATTATCTTATTATTAATCACTATTATTATTATTATTAACAATTATAATTTAAAAAAAAAAATTAATATTTATTTAAAACAAACAAACAAAAACAGGTGTACAAAACTAACCTAATCGATGTATTAAAGTTCAACGAAATTTTCACTCGATGACATTTTCTTCGTATAAAATGCGTTAATAAATTGACCGATAAGACTGTATATATATATATATGTATTTCTGTATAAAATTGGTAAAAAGATAAGAGAGAATAGATAATACATGGGAATGATCAGCCGTTGCAGCAAACATTTATGCGTATCAATGACGTTACATATTTCTAGGAAGGGTATTAACGAAAAGATATTAATTTTTTTTACGGATGATTTATACTCAAATTCGAATGACCGCTCATATATCATTTACGAAGAAGGTTTCATTTATTAAAACGACGAAAAAGCCTTTATTCGATCCTACCATTCACCTATTCGTTTCGTAAAACAAAATCCTACGCGTGTGAAACAATATATATGGTAAGTAACAAAAAGTATTAATGTACTAAAAAAAAAATAAAACAAAAAACACGTTTTTCATATTTTTCAAGTGAACATTTCTTTTAAATCAAAGTAATTTAAAAAAAATTGTGAAACGAAAGAACGTGAAACGGAAGAACGTGAAACCGATGAAACAAAAATAATTAATTAATTAATTAAATTCAATATATATATATAATTTAATTCTATATTATTTTTAATTCGATATATTAATTAATTAATTAATTAATTAATTAAATTCTATATATATATAAAAATTCGGTTTAACAATATGTTTGTCCATTAATAATTTCGAAACTACTCAACTTATTTTAATGAAATTTCATTTTATTTCACGTGATTTTTTCCAACTTAGCACATAGCACAATTTTTATCGCGATATTTTATTATTATTATTATTATTATTATTTTTTATTACTAATTTAAAGATTTTTATTTAGAGGTTATCTAGGTTCTGTAAAGTTCTTTCAATAGATTGTTGCGCTGTATTACAATTCAATTGTTTCGATATATTGTAACATCTCGAATTTTGGTTTTCTTTGTAAGGTTTCACTTCTACTATCGTGTGTGATCTACACACATCTGTTTTTTTTTTTTTTTTTATATAATACGTCAATCATTTTTTGTTTTCTTTTGCCAAAATTTTTTAACAAATGTTTAATCAAATTTTGCACACTGTGTGCAGTTTCATTCAACTTGAAAGATAGGATAGTTTATCTTATCTTAATTTATTGCGAATTATTTGTTTATTAACAAAGTATCAGACTGATTGTGAGCCACAGCAACAGTAGTTTATTATATATTTTGTCTTAAAACTTATGAATAATTAAAAAGAAAATATTAACAACATTAAACAATATATTTTACTTAACGTTTACCCCCCTCCCCAAAAAAAAATGAACAAATGATCAATGTTTTCATGCATTTCTTAATAAAAAAAAAAAATCTAACATCTTTATAACTTCAGTCTGAACAAAAGTGTAATTTATAAACAAACAAATATCGTTAAACAATATTTCCTAATTAATTAATTAAATACAACCCCCGTATAACAACTAGAATCTCATCTAATTCTATTTTAATACAAAATGCAATAATAAAAAGCAACCATAACATAATAAATATCTCGTAATTACTTTAACGACACGATTCGAAAGCTTAAATACAATATCATCGTAAAAAACTACAACAACAACAAAAGAACAAAACACCATGGATGATCGATTATTATTTTTATTAATTGATAACCGTGGGATGCACCATGGGATTATTCGTTAAACTGTCCTACAAATTGACCGGTCCTTTTACGATCGTAAAAATAAACTACGAAAAATATGACAAAACGTCATATTTTCTTCATCTTCCCCTAAAACTCAGGAACATTCATCCCCTCCTCCCCCCTCC
>NW_015149007.1:1175210-1251368 GCF_001465965.1 Polistes dominula | reverse complement strand
CTAAACTTCACCCCTCGTGTAACTAACTCTTTATTGTTTTAATCATTTCGTTTTATTATTTTGTTTTTTCTTCTTTTGTTTTTTTTCTTTGTTCTTTGCAAATATAACGTTTCTAATAATATAATACACTAATTTATTCGAGTATCTGTCTAATAATGTATATGTACCATGATGCATAAATGGAACTGATCAAGTTCTTGGAATATTCATGTTGAGGAAACCTAACCTGTGGTCTTGACTATTTCAAAATGCTATGAATTCAAACCACCTGTTACGTTTACGTGTCTCAAAGCCATCTATCTACCTACCTACCTACCTATCCTACCTGTCAGGGAAATAACTGCTTTTAAATTCTTACCTTTATCGAGAATTTCAGATTAAATTATTTAAACACGTTCATCTCTTACTCTCCCCTTTTTACAGTTATTCATGAAAATTGTACAAAAGTTGGAATAACATGTGACTTTTTTTTTTTTCTTCTTTTCCAATTTAATACAAAATTTTATGTTGCACGTTATTTTATTTATCATTTTATTATCAAGATATAAAAGATTTGATTTTTTTTAATTAATTGTTGTTAATAGAATAAATAATCTTATTCTTTAAGGAAAACAATTTTACACACTTTCTATTTTACTTAAAATATAATACGTACTTTCAATTTGATTCGTTAAATTTGTAGGTTATATTGTATATCATTTGAAAAGATTTGATTTTGAATTAATTATTAATACAATAAATATTCTTATTCTATTATATTATTATTTAAATTTTACTTCTTATTTTACTTAAAATACTTTCAATTGTTTATACTTTTAAAAAATACTATCAATCCTTGAATTTAAACAAAACACATTTAGCTTAGACAAAATTTGTTCTCAAATGGTTGGAATTTACGTTTGATCACAAACTGTTGTCACAAGTATGACACGTGGTATTCATATTTGATCTAAAATTAGTATCACGAGTGTGACACGTAGTGGTATTTATATTTAATCTAAAATTAGTATCACGAGTATAATACTTAGTATTCGTATTTCATCTAAAATTAGTATAACGAGTATAAACCGTTGTGGTATTCGTATTTGATCTAAAATTAGTATCACGAATGTGACACGTAGTGGTATTCGTATTTAATCTAAAAGTATTATCACGAGTGTGACACGTAATGGTATTCATATTTGATCTAAAATTAGTATCACAAGTGGTACACGTGGTAGTATTCGTATTTGATCTAAAATTAGTATCACGAGTATAACACTTAGTATTCGTATTTGATCTAAAGTTATTATCACGAGTAGTACACGTGGTAGTATTCGTATTTAGTCTAAAATTAGTATCAAGAGTACATCATTTAGTATTCGTATTTGATAAAAATTATTATCACGAGTATAACACGTTGTGGTATTCGTATTTCATCTAAAATTAGTATCACGAGTATAACACTTAGTATTCGTATTTATCTAAAATTATTATCACGAGTGTGACACGTAGTGGTATTCATATTTAATCTAAAATTAGTATCACGAGTATAAACCGTTGTGGTATTCGTATTTGATCTGAAATTAGTATCACGAGTGGTACACGTGGTAGTATTCGTATTTAATCTAAAATTAGTATCACGAGTATAACACTTAATATTCGTATTTGATCTAAAATTAGTATCACGAGTGGTACACGTGGTAGTATTCGTATTTAATTTAAAATTAGTATCACGAGTATAACACTTAGTATTCGTATTTGATCTAAAGTTATTATCACGAGTATAAACCATTGTGGTATTCGTATTTGATTTGAAATTAGTATCACGAGTGTGACACGTTATGGTATTCGTATTTAGTCTAAAATTAGTATCAAGAGTACAACACTTAATATTCATATTTGATCTAAAATTAGTATCACGAGTGTGACACGTCAAAGTGTATATATACACAGTAAATTATTAAAATAATTCTTTTCGCGTAAAAATATTCGTGTTACTCTATTCCTCGAATTATCATATTAAAAAGATGATCGAAAAATGAGAAAGAACAAAAAAAAAAAGAAACAGTATTCCACTTCTATAATTTAAGTATAAAGGTTACAAGGTTATATGTTCAAAAGCCCACGTTTTCGCGATTATTGGTCGTGCAAAGTAGAAGGATAAGAAAAAAGTATCGGAAAATCCTAGCACGTGCACATTTCTCAATACTCCTGACTGAATAAGGATTATCGAGTTTGACTGTAAGATCGCATTCGGATCAACTAAAGGGTTTTATTTACTCAAGACATTTTATACGAATAATTTTCTTTCCTTTTCCTTTTCCTTGCCCTTTTCCTTTTACCTTGTCCTTATTCACGTTTCTTTCTTTGTAATGTAACACCTTACTTCAAATACAAATACCAATCGTATCTCATATAATACTGACCGAATTTTAAACGATTTTCCAACGAATTTTAATAAAACTCACATTACTGATAAAACACACACACACACACACATACGTACACACATGTATACACATATGTACATAGAAATTCGAGATAGGAATGAGAAATAAAATTGATTGTTTTTATTGGTTTTTTAGTTTTCTTTTTTCTTTTCTTTTCTTTTCTTTTCTTTTGTGTTTCCAAATTAATCTTATTTCGTATTTAATCTTGTCAGGTAACATAATGAAATTTATAAACAATATAAAATATAAATAATCACAAATTAAATTGACAATGAAATATCAATAATTTAATTGTAAAAATAATGTACCTTCCATTTTGTTTTTTTTTTTTTTTGGTTCTTATCACTTGTGTATATAATATTAATTAATTGTACAATGTTAGTTTTAACGAGTGAAATTTAAGACAAAATTTATCATAAGAGATCATTCGAGAATACACATAACATTCACACGATTTAAGTGAATTGACAGAATGCCAACAAGGTGTACACACACACACACACACACACACACACAACACACACCTGGCATCGATTTCATGATGCATTGGACAATTTTTGGATCAAGGGCTAACTTTGTACAAGTTCTCTTTGATTATTTATATAATCTTTACTAAAATCTTATTATAACTATTGCGTTATTGATTAAACTAAATCTACGAAAATGTTTTAGTACTCGTAGATGGAAGATTTTTGGCAAATTACAATTTATGGATACTGAATCAAAAAAATGATCATACGTTGAAACCATTTTCTTTTTTTTCTGAACACCTAGTGATGCATCAAATTTTGTGAAATCAACAGATTACCTTACTGGAAGATCTTTTCTAAAAATTGTATTAAAATCATTGCATCGATAAAACAAACATTTAGATACGCACCTGAGCGTGTTGTAATCCGAAAGTGAACCTTTTTGACAAATTATTATTTATGAATACTGAATAGAATTATTTTGTATATAAAAATCACATAGTTTTGTTCATTCAATAACCATAACTGTAGAAACAATGTTTTACAAACAACATTTCTTTTGGTTCAATACAAAATTGTAAACTAACCTTAACCAACAAATATTTGACAAACAAAAATATTTCTTTTGATTCAATACAAAATTCTAACCTAACCTTTAACTGAATTATAAAACTGGTTCATAAAACTTTCAGCTATCTCAACAGTAGGACAACAAACTCGTCCAATGGGACAATGATTCTCATCCATCTTTTATTCCAAACTTTTATATCAATTTGTTTTGATTTATTTTTTCTTTTGCTTGTTGTTTTACAGTCAATCATGAACTCCATGTTAACGATCGTTGTATCCCTGGCGGCAGTTACAATTTTATTTGGAGAAATTTTTGCTATGCCACCGGCCCAATGTAGTCCAGGATTACTCGATGAAGTACCACCAAGGGTACGAAAAATTTGTGCTGCTCTTTCAACCATATATCAACTAAGCTCAGCGATGGAAAGTTACGTCAACGATAAAGGTACTTTTTTTTATTTCAATCTATTTTTATTCACATCATTCATAATAATAGGATAACATTTTATTTATGATAATTTAACGCGTATTTTTCAATGTATTTTTCAACATTAATGGAGGATGTTTACAAAGAAAAATGGTTACATTTTGAAACAACAAAGATTTTCGATTGAAATTATTAGCATTAATTAAATCGTTTTATCGTCAATCAATGTTTTTTTTTGTTTTTTGTTTTTTTTTTTATTCAAATTATTTTTCATCATATTTTCTTTACGATGGTTAATTAATTTTTCACAATTATACCTCAAATTATTAACAATCTTACGTAAGATCGTCAATAAAACATTTTTTCGATCAAAATATGTATAGGTTATGTATAAATTAAAAATTCGAAATTGGACAACTTCGTGATTCACGTGGTACATGTCTGTAATATTTAATTTATAAGAAAAAAATGCAAATATTCGATCTTTCACCAATCGTATTGTTTAAATGTTGACATTTCACCCTGTAAATCTTGACATTTTCCAAGTTCTATTTTCTCACGGATAAATTTAGTTACCACCATCATAACATTATAAACGCATTTAAAAGAAACAACAATCCCAACAGATAATCCAATCATTGTTTTTTTTTTTTTTTATTATATAAAAGTACTCTAAAGTATTTTCGTTCGAACACAAGAAAAAAGAAAAAAGAAAACAAAATCAAGATCAAATTATCCAACAATCCAACGAACAGGAAATGCTCGACCTTTTGTTTTTCTTTTCTTTCCTCCAACATGAGATTCACCATCGTTCACATAATCACACGAGTATAATTAGGTTAAATACAGTAGGGTGTGTACAAAGATTGAAAACAATTATACCCTAAAGCAATAAGTTCTTATAGGATGATTATTGTTTCGTTTTCTTAGAATTCGGATAACGATCTTGATTGTTCAATCCAAAAAAAAAGAAAAACAAACAGAAACAGAAAGAGAAAACTAAGTGACAATGATCGTAGATAAAAATAAAATGAAACATCTACAAATAATAAATGAATATTACATAATTTGAAAATAAAAGTTTCAGTACTTCAAGAAAACAACCCGTTGCCAGGAAGTGGTGTTAAAAGACAAGACGTTGATCATGTTTTCTTACGCTTTGGAAGACGACGCTAACCTAAAAATCAACGAAAGCTACTACTATTAAAATGATTCAATGTAAATCTACTTCTGTCCTAAATTCACTTGTGAAATGCTATTATCGTTATCCAATTATGAAATAATACAAATAAAATCTAACAACCTTTCTTTTTGGTCTATATGTTGCATCTAAATTAGATTTATCACTTTCTTAAATGGGATAACAAAACGCCTATGTAAATCGTTGAAAAGAAAAAAAAAACAAAAAAAAAACAAAAAAACAAAAAAGAAGAAACAATATATAAATATATAAATATTTTATTTCCTTTTTACCAAAATCGTATTATTGTAATAAATATATCTTTATTGAATATTTAAACAAAACAAACAAATAAATAGAAACAAATAATTTGCCAATTTTTCTTTTTTATTTTTCATCTACGTCTTATTATTTATCAATAATTTTAAAGCAAGGAAAAATGGATGTCATTTGTAATATAAATGTCATTTTTTGTTTAGCAATAAATTTATTATTCATTTTGTTAATTTTATTTCGCTAAAAAAAAAAAAAAATTAGAAAATAAAATCGATTGTAAATAAAAAAAAAAAAAATAAAAAACGTTTCCTCTACATATTTATTATGACAATTTAATTTTTCAAAATATTGTATAAATTTTAGATTGAATTGATGTACACAATTATATTTTAATTATATTTACTTGCCAATTAAAGAAATATAATTTTGAAATAAACACGTTTGAAGAGTTTTAATTAATATTACATAACCTATAAATCGTGAAAATGATCAATTTATGATTAATCCGCCATTAGCGCCATTTGATTTTTAAAATCTTACAAAATATATTTAAAAACAGAAAAGAATCAATGAAGCAACAATTCCTTTTTTTTCAATTTACATTAATCTTACCCCATAAACAAATATTCTTTTAATATTTATAATAATAATAAATATCTTGCAAATATCTTTATTGTCATTTAATTAACTTTTTCTATTTCCACGTAAATCAAATTGCATCTTACCTCACATCAATCTCCCCACCATCACAACCGATCACCCCCACTACAACCCATAATCCCCACCACTACTCCCCTTCCACCATATTCATTGATCTTTTTAAGCAATATGTTACGATCGCTAAATCTTTCAGTATCAACTTTTGTTCTGTTCTTTTCATAAGAATCTTATGGTAGTAATAAAACTATTAAACATTTCTCGACACCTTAAGCTACCCCCCACCCCCACCCCGAAAATCGTGAGAAAAATACTCACCAAATGGTATACGTCAATGTCGAACTACTAATGGAAAAAAGATGAAAAAGAAGAACAAGTGAAAGAAGACAAAAAATTCATCAGAGAACAAATTCGTTTCAATTTTGGTTACTCCGTGAGAAGAATAGAATTAAAGATTTAGGCTTGTAGGAAGACTAAGGTTGATACTTGAAGAGAGGGTGTGAATAGTCAGAGGGGTTAGTTACAGGAACTTTCTTTTGCTTCCTTCCTTTGATAAGGGAATATAATAATAATAATATTTTCAATTTTCAAAGAGAATAAATCATTTTTTTTTTTATACGAAATCGAAAATGTTAACCTTTATTAAATACAATCATTAAACTCTAGATATATATATATATAATATATAATATATAATATATATGATGCTTATATAAGGGGACATTTCATGTCACCCAATTAGTCTTATTTTCTTCAAATTTGAAAATTAACACAACGACTTATCTTTTACATTCTAATTATTACAATTATTTTAGTGATTGTATTGACGCTTTAACATTGTTTCACACTTCAATAATAAAATACGTTTTAATTGAGAATTAAAAATAAGAAAAAACAATAATCGCTCGTTTACGATCATTTTCTACTTTTTCTTATAACAAAATGTAACTTGACAATTGAAGATAGTCAAATGAAGGTGGGGGGAGACCAAAAAAAAATTGGCAAACTTATTTAGACTGGAAAAGTTTGTAAAAGTGTGTCGCGTGATGATGATTTATTCGGGCGTATTTTATTGTCCGTTTTATAGGTTAGGTTTGATCATTCGTGACACCGAAACAATTGATTATCGATAAATATATAATTCATTTGATCGGGATTATATAAAAAGTAAAGTAATCAACTAACTTGAAAGATTTCAAACTTTTGCGCACGCCTCATTTTTTGTATTTTTTAAGTAGGGAAGACACCAAACAATTGGAATCACAATTTTGGAGTCCTCAAAATGAAATTAGAAAAGAAATAACTATGAAAAATTGCGTACCTTAAAATACAATAATTAAATCAATTGGTAAAAAAGAAATGCAATTTTTCTCATAAAAGTAATTTCAATATTTCAAGGAGTCCTTTTGGGGAACCCCTTTTTAATATTCCAAGGCCTTAGTCCTGGTACAACTTAACCCTTTGTCCTACAACGAGTGAGACTAGAAAAACCTTCAAAAATTTGGCTGTAAAACCTTAAACAATAAGCACGAGTCTGATCCGTGATATTTCAGACCAATAATAATCAACACGAGTCAGACTCGTGGTTCAATTGTATTCAACATTTTCTTACTTCGTTACATGAAACTTCTCCTTACATTCACACAGATTATTCTTTATAAATCCTTAAAAGAATGAATCATGTCAATAAAAAATAAAATCTAATATTAATTATAATAATTTCTTGATTATTATGACCCAATAATGGGTCAAATTGGAAGTTAACTGATAGGACAAAGGGTTAATCTCCGCCATTACCTTTTACTCTCCTTCTTTCTTTCTCTTTTTTTTGTTTCCTATACAACAATTTATCTACAACAATAAATATTGAACATTTTGAAACATTGATGATATAATAATTAATTCGAAGGCCGTATCAACCGGTAGTATTAAAACCTTGTAAAATGTTTCTCCTTTTAATTTAAAAAGCTCGTTCTTTTGTCACGATTCCCATTAGTTTATCGTTTAACACCATTGCTACTACGAGTTACAGATCACAGAATTGTATTCTCTACTTAAATCAATGGTCCTCAAAATGATTCAATCTCACAATCAGCCTAAATTAGGCTCGCATTTAATGAATCAACTATCTAATTGTAAATAATATTTTCAATTTAATCTCTTTATACTTATATTCAACGTATCGTTCCTTTAAAAGCCACTTATTAAAAATACACAAATATATATATATATATATACAGCTTAAAATATATTCATCGTTTGTACCATGTCAAATGTCAATGATCAAAAAATGAGAGACTAGTTAAACTCGACTAGAAGACATAATCGATTTGTATAATTCATTCTGAAGTCTTCTTATTTCTTTGATTAAGGAAAACATTACTAAAACCCTTTAAAGAAATAACAAATAATAATAATAATAAAGTAACAGATTTCAAACTTCGTCATCTTCTATACACAAAATAGTTTCCCTCTTTCTTTCCGATTCCTTTAAAACATTTTCCCAATCTTGCAACATCATATCATCAACCTTTCTCAAATCTTCATCGACATTTTTAATATCCTCGCAACGATTAAAACGATCAACGTTATTTTCCGTATCGTTTTCCGTTAAATTTTCTAATTCGGGTTCTTCCAATAGCGTATCAGTTTCAGCTTGTCCTTCTAAAGGTGAAGGAATTGTCAAAGATTCGTCAATGTCAAAACCATGACTGTCATCGGGATTTTCCGTACGACTTTCCTCGGTGCTTAATGAAGTTGATATGAAATATCTTAAATCGTAATCAGCACTGTCAGTAGCACCTTGAGTGTTCAAAGAATATCTACTTGATTGGGATTCCCTTTGACTTTTATCGAAGGAACGTCTTCTGTTGTCGTCAGATCGGGAATGATGAAGTTTAGGATAACGTTGTTGTCTCTTCAAACTTTCACCGCTGTTTGCTTTTGATCTAATTTCAACCTCGTCCATTACGCATCTAGTGTAATCCACGCTAAATCTGTCCACCGATAATTTTCTAAAAAAAAAACAGTATACATTTATAAAATACAAATGTAATATGTAAATCATTATGTTTATAAAACAGGTAACCCTCCAATTAAAACAGGTTCCTAAAAAATGCTTTGTTGAGTAAAACCGTGTTATATGAGACTCAAAATTAATTTGTAGTTTTTAAATATGTTAATCAATCATTGTGTTATACAGTGTTGTAAAAATACAATGCTGTATCAAGATTTTTGCAATTTATGAATGATTTTAGAACGACAATGTGTTATAGGATTCCATGTTGTAGGAGGGTTACCTGTACATCAAACTAACCTGTAATCACCACGACGAAAATCCGGACTTTTTCTAAATTCCAAACTTGCCTTACGATGACCCATCGATTTGTCCAACCTATGTTCACCACCTATTCTGTCCAATGACATTTTACGAAAATTCGGGGACGATAGTTTTCGAAAATCTCGCGGTGATACTTTTGATGAATCCCTCGACGAAAGGGTATTTAAATCGTCCAAATATCTTACGTCCACCGAATTCCTTTTTCCAATTACGTACTCGGCGGGATACTTGTTGTATACACCTAGAAAATATATTCATTTTAATGTAGTTTAGTTTTAAAATGAAAAATGAAAACAAACTTTGCCAAAATTACACATAACAAAAACTAAAAAAATAAAAGAAGTTTCTTTTCTGAGACCTTTTTAACCCCAGGCATTTAATTTGTTGGAAAATTGCTATTAGAGAATTTAAAAAAAAAAACAAAATGGCGAACGAAAAATGGCGGACTGTTTTATGAAAAATCGATCCGATCTTTTTGAAAATGAATATTTGAATGTATTAAAGATAGCTGATGATAATTTGTAACCAATATATGTTATAAATAAAATACTAACCTGATAATCTTGGGGAATATATATATCCGGAAGTTGGCCTTTTTGATTCCATGGTCTCCTCGACGTCTTCGATTTTTGTTTGACGAAGCAACTGATGTCGTCTCGCTGTATCCGATCGATCTCTAACCCTTAACGTAACTGGTCCTTTATTAGGAATATGAAGATCCATTGCCATGGAAGCTTGACTACCAGTTAACTTTGGATACTCCAAACTTTCCCGACTGATCTGTTACAAAATGGATACGATAAATCGAAATTTACGAATGTTGTAATAAAAATAGTGTTGACATATCTTCTAATATTAATAAGTGGATATTAAATAGACAGATAAATCGATCATCCTAAATTACGTCATGTAATATATTACGTTATAAATTTATCAATGTAACGCAGAAAGTAATACTTAATACTGAAAAAGATAAGATTAAAACAAGTTACTTCACAATTTAACACTCACGGTGTATATTTTAATCGATTTGACTTACTTGTGGTGGACTATAAGCTGGATTATCAACGGACAATGCATGTCTCTGCAACAATTGTGGATTTAGAAATGCACAGCCAGCATACTGTGGTGTTTCCCTACGTGGTGATTTCTTATCTATTAAAATCGGTGCACTGGGACTCTTTTTGATGGTATGGGATAAACTTTTTTCCTGTAATTCTCGTGAAAATCTGACCAATTCAGCCTTCAATTGTCTTCGAGAAATTTCTTGAGCGCTCGGACTCAAGCTACGATTTATCCTGAATAATCCATATTGATGATCCCATTTATTATTAGTCGTTTGACAAGACGTTGATCTACGATTTCGTTGAGTTTTAGCACCTTTCAACGTACTTTGATTGAATCTAAAACGTGCCGGTACAACTTTAGCTGCGCTATCACGTGCCTCGAAGGTCATCACGCATACAGCTACAACGATAAATCCTAAAATGGGCAATAAAGTATTTACATATATATCTGTTTATTATTATAAATAAATTTGTTGTTGTTGCTTTTGTTATTTTGTTTAAATAATTATTTTATATTAAAAAAAATTAATAATTCAATTTGTAAGACCCCGTTGATGAATGACGACTATTAAAAGGTATTCGCGTAAATTTGTTAATACGTTTAATTAAAAATAAATATATATATATATATATATATATATATATTATAATTATAATAATGATTTAAAAAAAATATTATAATTGAGAAATATTCATGGCTAAGAAGACTCTGGTAGAGTTATTGTTAACTTCCTTTCACAAGCCTCCATAGCTCAGGGGTTAGAGCACTGGTCTTGTAAACCAGGGGTCGAGAGTTCAAATCTCTCTGGGGGCAAATATATTTTTTTTTCATTTTTTTTCTCATTAAACAATATTAATACATATATATACACGTAATAATTAAATAAAAATATTTTATTGTTATAAATAATAATAATAAAAATATTTATACATTTTTTATATCGATTTTATTATCGACACGCGTGAAAAAAACAATTAAATCATCTTCAATTCTTCTTTCATTTCGAATATTAGAAAAATTTCTATGTAAATTGTAATATAATAAAAGTTATATTATTAATATGAAAAAAAAAATAAAATAAAATAAAATAAAATAAAATAAAATAAAACGCGAACAAAAAATATCGGTGTATGTAAATGAGAAAAGATTAAACGAACGTAGGTAGATACATTGTGATGTACATTAAAATATTATCTACTATAATATTAATGTGAAAGTGTAAATACAAATGTGTTAAATATATTTATCATTTATTTGTATAATTATTATACTATTAATAAAATTACCTCCAAAACCCATGACTATCGGCCCGGCGTAACTGAGGTTGTTCAAATGAAACTCACGTGACTCATTTTTCACTTTAATCGTCAAATTACCTCTTATCTCTTGTGCCACTGATAATTGATCCGCGTAGTAACCTATTTGAAAAACATAGCAAAAAACCAAAAACAAATAAAAATAAAATAAACAATGATAAGTTCGAAACATTCATACAAAATATGAAATACAATATTTAATATTAGAAAAATGTTTAGATTCAATCAAAACGCATAATAAACGAGTATTACACATGTTTTATCTATTCCTAACCATAAATAAAATAATACTTAGATTAATTAAATAATTCTATTACGTTTACGCGTAAATTGATCAATAATTTAAAAAAAAAATGGCCTATGTAATAGAAATTTTTGAATTAGCAAACAACTGTCGATGCAATATTATTATCGAAAAAAATAGGAAAAAAGGACAAAAAAAAAGTTTGGTTAGATAATGAATCGATCAGCAGATCGGTTACGACATTATTATCCTTGTTTTCAAACTCACCTATAGTTGCCATGCAAGCTCCCAAAAGCATTAAGAGAAGTCCAATACCAAGAGCTTTGCAGGCATGCCACAAACATCGTGTTGTCACCTTCCCTCTGACCACCTATTCGAGGTAATCTCATTCATTAAGGATTCATTGATCAACAACCTAAGTGAAAAAGAGATGAGAACAGACGAGAAGGTCTGATCATGCTCGGAAATTCAATTTTCCACTTTCCAATGCTATTTCAAGCCACTAAAATAGAAGATCAACAAATAGCATTTCCTCTCTCTCTCTCTCTCTCTCTCTTACACACGCATACATACACAGTTTATCTCTCTCTTTATCTTTATCTTTAGCAAGAGAAGATGATGGTTAACATACTTTTTCCTCAACGATACGACGCAACGAATGATCGTAAATTAAAATTTAGAATGTAGATATTTGATTACTTTTGAATGATATTTGATTGTATTTTTTATTATTTATTATTTTTAGTCGAAATTTAACACAAAAAAATTTCGTATTTATTTATTTTTGTATTGGTTTTTTTTTTATTTATTATCGTTAGTGCAATCATGACGTTAAAAAAAATAATTCTTTGTTAAAATTACTTTTGTTTAAATATCGGGAAAAGGATGAAACACGAGTAAACAATTTTTATTTTTCGCGATAAAAATCGACGAAAATATTTTTCGTGCTTGTACGGAGAATCGATGTGGTGTGGAGAACTTGGATTGTATTTATAAGAAAACAAAAAAAAACGTAAAGTTTTTATATCGTAAAAAAGAATGTTTAAACATACGAAAATAGTATAAAAAGTTAAAAAGAAAAAAGTACGATTAATCGAAACGTTTAGAATTTAAATGGAGATTTATCACAAATTTTATTGTTTAGCTTTCAAAATATTCAATATTTTCTAATAAAACTAATACATTTTGTAAATTTATTTCTATTGGAACCTACAAATGTAAAAATCTAAGAATTCATTTTAAAAATTGATCCTAAATTTGACAACAATCTTGTACAATGTGCCAAAACATTTGTACACATAATCAAAAGCTAATGAGGTTATAGTTCGTACTAATTTTTGAAAAATTACACTACATTTTAAAACTATATCTCTCATTGAACCTACAAACATAAAAATCTAAGAATTCATTTTAAAAATTGATCCTAAATTTGACAACAATCTTGTACAATGTGCCAAAACATTTGTACACATAATCAAAAGCTAATGAGGTTATAGTTCGTACTGATTTTTTTCAAAATTACACTACATTTTAAAACTCTCATTGAACCTTAAAAGATAAAAACTGAAGGACTCATTTTAAAAATTGATCTAAAATTTGACAACAATCTTGTACAATGTGCTAAAACATTTGTACACATAATCAAAAGCTAATGAGGTTATAGTTCGTACTAATTTTTAAAAAATTACACTACATTTTAAAACTCTCATTGAACCTACAAACATAAAAATCTAAGAATTTATTTAAAAAATTGATCGAAAATCTGACAACAATTTTATACAATTTGTTAAAACATTTATTCTCAAAATCAAAAGCTAGCAAGGTTATAGTTCGTATTGATTTTTTTTTTAAAATTACACTACATTTTAAAACTCTCATTGAACCTTAAAAGATAAAAACTGAAGGACTCATTTTAAAAATTGATCGAAAATTTGACAACAATCATAAACAATTTATCAAAACATTTATTTTCCAAATCACGAACTATCAAAATTGATCCGAACAGATTCTTAACATGTAAATCGTAGTTTAAAAAAAGAAATTTGATTTTTACCAGACCACCTTGAAACTCTTATCGAATCTAATTGTATTTCTACTTCCCCCACTCCATCCCCAGATATAAAATATAAGCTAAACCGAATGAACATTTATACCAACAGATTCCACGAGAAACATAAAATACTTTTACTTTTGAATACGTCAAAATTGAATGATACTAAACCGAAAAAAAAAAAAAAGTAGAACGCACAATACGATTTACCCCCACCTCCCACTTAGGGGATTAAAACAAAAATTTAATGACTCCTTGAACTATTATAATACGTAGGATTAAAATATGCAATAGGAAAGAAAAGATTACAAAGAAACAAATGAGTTGAAAGAAAGATGAAAGAAAAGAAAAGAAAAGAAAGAAAAAAAGAAGTGCGCAGTGGAGGCGAGGGAAGGAGTAGGGATTAGAGAAGGAGTGGGGGGAAGGAGTGGGGGGAAGGAGTGAGGGAAGGAGTGGGGGGGAAGGTATTACAAGTAAAACGTAGAAGAACGATTAAAATTCGAAATAGTCGAACTGACATGAGTGAATTTCAAAAGGTTGAAATGAGAATATGTATTATGCGATATATATATGTATACCGTTTCTATTCCATTTAAAATTTGTTCACAAACGTATGACACATGTTCTCTGTCTCTCTCTCTCTCTCTCTCTTTTTCTATGACTCTGTGTAATGTGCGCCTAAACAAATATGCGCAAGCTTTGTAACGTTCCTTTGTCGTTAGAATAACTGAACGAGATATTACATTCGTTCGTATCATACACGGAAATGACGGGTAAGAGAAAATGTTTGAAGAGAGAAAAGAGAGAAAGAGAGAGAGAGAGAGAGGAGACACATACGAGGAAATTGAATCGAATGAATCTGAAGAACAAAAAAAAACAGAAAAAGAAGAATATGAGTATAGAAGATAAGAAAAATGTATATAGGATAAAAAATTCGATTATTTTTCTATATTATAATTTGTTTATATATTGATTTAATTATTTAAACAACAAAAAAATAGTAATTAATTAATTAATTAATTATACGGTAAAATCTCAATGTAATTACGAATTCAAAATGGAACTCAAAAGGCGGGGCTATTAATTTTTAAACCAATCACAACGATAAATACTTTTACTTATCCAATTAAATGATTTTTAAATTAATGAGCCCGCGAAATTTGAAAATTTGTCAAAAAAAAGTGACTATTCTTTACAGGATGTATATTTTTTTTTTTATTTCAATTGCAACACTAGGAAAGATTAAAAATTAATATAAATTTAATAATTAATAACTGTAAATACTTTTTGTTATTCGTTTTATCGTATTTTTATATTTGAATTTTAATTTAGAGGTTAGGTATATACATCTGCCATTAATTTTTCTTCGATTGTTTTGGAAAAAACAAATTAAAATGATGAGAAACTAACATGAAAAGGTATAGTAATTATTGAAAACGTGACTAAATTGAGAGTTTACTGTAAAAAAAAAAATATGTGTTTTATAATTAACTGTATTTATTAAATTGTAATAAAAAATGAATATATGGAAAAATATGAAACGAACCTGAACGTTCCATTGCGCTCCTGGGCCACATGCTCTCCTCTGAGTTCCTTGCCAACGAATGCTTTCTTGAGGCATTCTGTTCTTTTTTGAAAAATTTTCAAAACTTTATATTATCTCTTTTACAGTACTCTTTATAGTTCTCGATTAAAAGAACAAAAAAGAAAAAAATTGGAATATAGAAAATACTTTTCTATTTGAAGAAATTGGATTAAAACAAAAGAAAAAAGGAAATCTTTTGAAAAAAAAAAAAAATCAAAAAATGTTTATGGTCAAATCGAAATAAATCGAAGCCAATTAATCAATCAATCAATCAAGCGTACACTTTTGATTATTTTTGTTCATTCTTATTCATCGTCACCATTTTTTCATTTTAATTTTCCTAACGACGTGTGTTACTCGTTAAAACATCCTACACACGTGTCGTTGATCCTTTCAAACATAAAAAATGAAACCGAGTTACTACGATGAAATTAATGAAACAATTTAATTAATGATACCAACGTAGGAAAGAGAAAACTAATATAAAAATAAAAAAAATAAAAACAGATTCATCTATCATTTATATAAACAAACGTTTGAACAACACTGAACAATAAATAATTATTATTATTAAACATTTAATAGAAATATGAAAAGGAAAAAAGAAGAAGAATAAAAAAATTAACGAAAGAGTGAGAGAAAAAACAAAAGTGTGAACAAGTAACACGTGATAGGTGTGTACTAGATAAAATTTCGATCGTAAAACTTCGATATCTTGAAGATAAGTCATCTAAGAGTTCCCGTGAAAGCGTTGAAGTGGATAACAACCCTTTGAGAGTGGACCAACCTGAATCGAAACCCTCTTTCTTTCTCTCTCTTACTCTAGTTTGTAAAAAAAAAAGGATAATAAAAAGAAAAGACAAAAAATAGAAGAAGAAGAAGAAGAAGAAGAGTACAGTACACACACAAAGCAAAGATAAAATTAGAAAATTCTGTTTAATCTTCTACTATCAAATTGGTACAAACCTCGAACAAATATATATTTAAAAAAATATTGTAAATATATTTTTAAATAATATACAAAATATAAAAAAATATAAATGTATATATATATAGTAGGGGTGCCCCGGCCATGCATTGCTGTAGCTATTTACAAAATATTTTCCTTAATGTGATCGCAGCACTAACTGTCGGAATCGAATAACTTCGATTATCGGACTCGAATATTCTCTTTAACTCGAATATCGACTAACCTCAATCTATAAACATTTCGCATAACAATTTATAAATAAAAAAATTAATTAAATAAACAACTTAAATTGGATCGAATTGTAACGCTAAACCATTATCGAATTCATCTGAAGACACACACAAAATTTCATTAAAATCGGTCCACCCGTTTAAGAGGAGTTCAATTACAAATATGTGCACAGAAGAAATATATATATATATATATTTGTATAATAAATATATAAATTTTATAAAAAATTAAAAAAAATATATTTAAGACATATATATGTATACATATATTATTTTTTTGTTCAACAATACGCTGTATAGATTAAGTTTGATCGAAAACAATACGATCGGAGTCCGCTTTACGAAAGATATAATCGATATATATATATGTATATATACTATACTGTATATGTATATACAGTAGAGGTGTATCCACTAAAGAACTATTGTTCGACGATGCCTTTATTCTGGTCCTTGCTGTACAGTTTCGTTTGACCCATTTTAGATAGATATTCCGTATCAGAAATTCGCATTTTCAATTATAATCATTTTTTAATAAATAATCTGCTTAATTAGAGGTTAACTAACCATTTTTTACATCATTCGATTTACACCTTGTACAAGGTTTCATAGAATAAATGGGAAGTATAGTTTGTTCATATTTTTGTTCTTATTTCATTCTTTTGGTTTTTTTTTTTTTTTTTTTTAATTTAACCCACAAAGAGACAAATGCATTTGTTATGAATAAAACAAAACAAAAGAGAAAAAAAGTTTGTAAGGTTATTAAAAAATGCGAAAGCTTTAAAGCATCAAACATAAGTGCAAAACCTTATACAAGGTGTAATAGAATAAATAAGTATTATACTGTAACATAGAAAAAATTCATTTTGTTCATTTTTTTTTTCTTCTTTTTAATTTCGTCTACAAAGAGATGAACGTATTTGTTATAAATAAAACAACAACAATAACAACAACAAAGAATTTGTTCAAAGGACATCATCGAGTATTGAATAATACGCGAAAGCTTTAAAACCCTTCCACCATATATACATTTCAAACATATGTACAAACCTTATACAGGGTGTAACAAAACAAATGGAAAAATACTGTAAAAATGAAAGTACATAGTAAAAAGTAGAAATTCACGTTCATACAAACGTATTTTATTTGATCACGTTTCAGTGTTATAGCAAATTGAACTTTTGATGAACTGAATGTATTTGCATTTAAAAAAAAAAAAGAAAAAAGAAGGAGATTTTTTTTATCAAAATGATATTCATATTTTCAAGCCATTAGTTTAGATGAAGTGAATGCATTTGCATTTAAAAAAAAAAAAAAGAAAAAAGAAAGGAGATTTTTTGCGATCAAAATGATATTCACATTTTCAAGCCATTAGTTTGAATATGTTTTTCAAAAACATCGTTCAATTATTTTCACGAATTATTTCTACATTATTAATATTTGTTTCTTTTCTTTTTTTTTTTTTTATAGACAATGTATTTTCTAAATAACATCAGTTAGAGATAAAAATTTCAAAGAGATTTAAATTATGCGAGTAAACAGGTCACGAACAATAGGACACAACCAGGATCAATCCATTTGTTTGGAACAGGTACATTTTCAAAATAGTCTAATTAATCGATAAAAATACAACAACGCGATGTTCAATCGTACAATCACGTAATGATTTTTTTTTCTTTTTTTCTTTTCTTTTTTTTATTAAATAAAAACAAATTCAACATCTTATTATTTTCGTTAAACATTAAACAATTAAAACACCATATAATAATTTCAAATATATGAACATTATGTTTATAATATGAATTATATATTGTTCACTTAAATTATTGTTAAACCACCGTATATATATTTCACGTATTTTATTTAACAAACAAACAAACAAACAAACAAAATGGGAGATATTAAAAATATTTGTGAATAAATGATCAAAAAAGTATTTAAAAAACAAAAAAAAACAGACAAAATTCCAATAGAACTAACTAAATCGTTTATGGGAAATAACGAAATGACAAAGAGAAAAAATAATAAATTCTTTTTTATCGACAAATACACACACACACACACACATACACACATACACACAGAGATACACATGAAAGGAAACGTAGAAAAAAAACAACGTGTGAAAACTAATATTCCAATAATTGAAATCAACACAAATTGAAAACCATCATCGTTGATATCAAAATATATATATATATATATACTGTTACAACGTTTGTACCACCAACAAGTGTTTGTCTCACGCCTATTTCTAATTTTTATTTTATTATAAATCCTGTGAAAAGAACAAATAATCTCACACATGTTTCATTAAAGTCATCGATATGATAATGCATACCCTAATCCAGAAAATACAAAAATCATCATTAATTCAAACAAAACAATATTAATTCATTTACCCTTTTTTACAAAACAATACAAATAATAAAAATAATTAAATAAATTTAACAAAACAAACAAAAACCCCCCATATGCATATTAAAGTAGTAATAAACATGCCTCAAGAAAAGAGAACCAAACAAATTGAAAAATTTGACAATTTAATGAGAAAAAGAGAGATAGAGAGAGAGAGAGAGAGAACTTGACTCACGGATACAAATGTTGTTTGAAGAAATTGATGAAATATAAAGGTGTGTTATAATCCTGAATGCAGGTAGAAGATCAACTTGACTTGTTGTTGTTGTTGTTGTTGTGTTGTTGTTGCACCGAATATTAGTTCCAAAAAAAAAAGAAAAGAAACCAAAAAAATACAAAAAAAAACAATCAAAAGTAAAACAATGAAACAAATCCTCACGTTATACAAGTGAAATATTTTTTGTTCACATTAATATATCAATTTCGCGCGTGTTTCCATCCTTCTCTCTCTCTCTCTCTCTCTCTCTGTCTGTCTCTCTAAATTCTCTCTCTCCTCTCTCTCTCTCTCTCTATTTCTATTTTATCAATGATAAATGTTACAAAAAATCGAAACAAAAACAAACGAAAGAATAAAACAAATATGAATCATATTTCTTGTGTCTTCTTATCAATGATAATTATCAATCATTGAGAATATGATAGATATTATATCCGCACCCAAAAATGTAGAAGAATAATAATAAAAACAATAGAGAGAATAAAAAAAAAATGAATTCTCGACGAGGAGGAAGAGGAAGAGACTACGAAAATGAGCCCCGTCGTCGGCCCGACTAAATCACTCTCGAAGGAAGAAGAGAGGATATATCCAGAAGGAAGGCTAAAAAAAAAAAAAAGAACAGAGGGAGAGGGAGAGGAGAATAGTGGGATCCGGACGTTTCCGAGGGAGTGCCTCTTCCCAGCATCACCTGTTGGTTCGTATCCCGGTCGTGACTCGTTCGTGTACGGGTCGAGAGACACGGCCACGGGCCTGGACCACCTAAACGTGGGGAGAGAAGGGCTAAAATACTCAGAGGGAAAGAGATAGGTGCACTTTAATGCGCATACGCAAGCGCAAATCAATGTGTTATATCGCGCGCGCTTTTCTATAAAGATTCTACTCACTCTCTCACTCTCTCTCACTCACTCATTCTATTATACCCTCTCTCTCTCTCTCTCTCTCTTTTTCTCTCTTTATATATATATATGTATGTACATATTCATATCTCTATCTTGTTTTCTTATCGATGACAATCCCAGTCCTATTTAAACACTCACAATCACCGGAAATCATCCTTGTTCAGTGTTTCATGAGTGTTTTTACAAAAAAAAAACATGTTCCCTATTTGATCAGCCTAAACTTTAGTTCCATATTTCTTATATTAAGTAGAAAAAGAAGAAATAGAAGGAATTTTTGAAGCATCTTATTCCTTTCTAAACTTAGAATCACCGGAAACCACCCTTGTTCAGTGTTTATGAGTGTTTTTACAAAAAAAACATGTTCCCTATTTGATCAGCCTAAACTTAAGTTCCATATTTATTATATTAAGTAGAAAAAGAAGAAATAGAAGGAATTTTTGAAGCATCTTATTCCTTTCTGAACTTAGAATCACCGGAAACCACCCTTGTTCAGTGTTTATGAGTGTTTTTATAAGAAAACATGTTCCCTATTTGATAAACCTAAACTTTCACTTCATATTTCTCATGTTAAGATGAAGAAGTAGAAGAAGAAGAAGACATAAAAGTCATTTTTGAAACATCTTATTCCTTTCTAAACTTAGAATCACCGGAAACCACCCTTGTTCAGTGTTTTATAAGTGTTATTATGAGAAAACATGTTCCTTATTTGATCAGCCTAAACTTTAACTTCATATTTCTAATGTTGAGATGAAAAAGTAGAAGAAGAAGAAATATAAGGAATGTTTGAAGCATTTTATTTCTTTCTAAACATTTAGAATCATCAAAAACCACCCTTGTTCAGTGTTTCATGAGTGTTTTTACAAAAAAACATGTTCCTTATTTGATCAGCCTAAACTTTCATTCCATATTTCTCATATTAAATAAAAAGAAGAAATAAAAGAAATTTTTGAAGCATCTTATTCCTTTCTAAACACTTACAACCACCGGAAATCATCCTTGTTCAGTGTTTTATGAGTGTTTTTATGAAAAAACATGTTCCCTATTTGATCAGCCTAAACTTTAGTTCCATATTTCTTATATTAAGTAGAAAAAGAAGAAATAGAAGGAATTTTTGAAACATCTTATTCGATAACAGTTCACTTCTTTACACTTAGAATCACAGGAAACCACCCTTGTTCAGTGTTTATGAGTGTCATTATGAAAAAAACATGTTCCTTATTTGATCAGTCTAAACTTTCACTTCATATTTCTCATGTTAAGATGAAGTAGAAGAAGAAGACAGCATCTTATTCGATAACAGTTCACTTCTTTACACTTAGAATCACAAGAAACCACCCTTGTTCAATGTTTTATGAGTGTTATTATGAAAAAACATGTTTCTTATTTGATCAGTCTAAACTTACACTTCATATTTCTCATGTTCAGATGAAGAAGTAGAAGAAGAAGAAATAAAAAGAATGTTTAAAGCAACTTATTGTTTTCTAAACACTTCGAATCACTAAAAACCACCCTTGTTCAATACTTATGACTTTATGAGTAAACATGTTCCTTGATTATTTTAAACTTTCATTTCACATTTCTCATTTGAAAAAGAAGAAGAAGAAGAAGATTTGATGAAAGAAACTTTGAAAGCAAGTATTTTCAAATTACATTAGATTTGTCTTTTTTAAGAATTTGTACAAAGGTCATTTGCACGTCATATACATACTTGTTTTATTATAATAAAATAAATTATATGTACAAAAGTGAGAAAATCAATGTTGTTATTTTCCTAATGCGTATTATCTTTTAAAATTGTCGTGTTTGAATATATATATATATAGATATATATTGTGCTGATTGGTACGATCAATGAAACACGTTAACCAAATTTGCTATGGATTTTTATTAACCCCTTATCCTATACCCACCAATACTCCATTGCTTGAATAATAATAATGATAATAATAATAATTATTATTATACGTCAAATTAAAGTAAGAAAATATTCGAGAATAAATGGACAACGAGTCTGACACGTGTTGTTTGTTTGATCTTAATCAAATATCACGAGTCTCACTCGTTGTTATAAAACAAGGGGTTGGGTTGATTGACTGAATAAATGATTATCTCGCAATTATATCTTCTATCTGATTTATATATCAATTATCTATCACAAACTAATAATGCATGACAATTGCTTTCTTAATTGAATAAAAAAAGAACAATTTTAAAAATGTAAACGATGTATCGTCAAATATAAGAATAAGTAAACATGTTTTCATTATTATAAGATAATTTTGGAATATTTAATTAAAATGTAGACAAAATCTATGAAACAATCTTAACATTATATATTGCATAAAATTAATCTTTGTAGTATTATTTAATAACTCTCTCTCTCTCTCTCTTTATTAAAATGTAAACCTTTTGCTCACACATCACCTCTATTTAAAAGATTTGGTGAAAGCATTATTTTTTCTGCAATATTCTAATAATACTTTCCAATGTTTATTAGTTTCTAAAACAGTTGGATTGCCTATTATAATAAGAAGACATTTTGCTCGAGTTAAAGCAACATTGAATCTCTGAAAAAAAAAATATATATATATATGTTTTATTTAAAATTAAATTTAAATAAATAATTAATAGAAATAATTGTAAATATACCCTTTCTTCAGATAAAAATCCAATATTTTGTATTCCATCGTGATTGAATACACGTGATCGTACAGTTGTTAAAATAATGATTTCCTTTTCACTTCCTTGAAACTCTTCTACACTACCAACAGTTATAGAATTCATTTTTCTCTTTTTTAATCTCTCAATAATTTCAAGTTTTTGTTGCTTAAACGGTGATACAATGCCTATATGTCCTTGTTCAATTTTTATATCTCCAAAAGTTACACCCAGTAATAAATTTAAGTACTTCATTATGATAGATATTTCTTCAAGATTATACATGCTGTAAAATGAATGATTTGTTGTACTTACAATAATTACAATATAATTGATCTTACGAAATATTCATATGTATACATTTTACTTTCTTACCTGGACGAATATTTTTTACTCTTTTCTATACCATACGACGAATGAAATATTATTGGAAAATATTTGTTAGGTAATTTTGACCATCCAATTGCACTATTGATAATTCTTCCATCTCCACAAGCAATTAATTCGCTTTCGTAAAATTCTTGATTGGACACGTGTAATATACACTCGTGACTACGATAATTTTGTTTCAATTTGGTCACATAACGCGAATCATAATTATTATCTTTGTCTTGTTTATACATAGGAAAATTCATTAATCTCTCTAACATTGATATACCTAGAATATATTAATAAGACAATCAAATACAATTGAAAAGAAATAGGTAAAATATGATTCTATTTTACCTAACAATGGTTTTGCTATTCTTGATAAAATTACTGGTCCCAATTGATAAGGATCACCAGCAAGAACAACTTGTGATTTCATCATGGGTATCAAAGGTCCAAACAAAAATGGTAATATTGTTTCTGGTTCTGTAGCTTGACTTGCTTCGTCAATAATTACATAAGAAAAAAGATTTCTCCCCAAATCGGTATTGAGGAGACTAAAATAATAATATTCTTCATTTTAAAGTCTATATATATATATATATATATATATATATATATATATCTTTAAATGAACATTTGTTATCATTTAAAACAATCTACGTACCAAGCACATGTAATGTTCGTAACTAGAATTATTTGAAAATGTAATGCAGTTCTAATGAATCCAAGATAATCTTTTAGAAAATAACTACAAGGAAGGATAGTCTTATTTACCTTGGACCTATATAACATAACAAAATAAATAACACAAAAGAACAATATTAATTTGAATATCTGTTATATCATATCATATCAATTAATTAACCTATCGTATGATTGCGAATAAATCCTGCACATAATTTCCGCTGGTAGATATTTTAATAATCTTATTGTAATTTCATCTACAGCAGCATTAGACGTAGCACAAACCAATACCCTGCTTCTTAAGGTTACCAATAATCTTGGCTGACACACAATTGCCTGCACAAAATTGTATACAGAATGTAAACGATAATTATGAATAGAATTAAATAAAATGAAATGTATTTCAAATGATTTATATATCTCTAATACCTGGCAAATTAATTCAACCAATGTAGCAGTCTTTCCTGTACCAGGTGGTCCAAATAATATATATGGTGCTGGATAAGCTGTCTTATTTATAACATTTTTCACTACTTGCATCTGTTCAGGATTTTTCTTGATCGATTCATTGAACCAAGCAAAATTTCTATATAAATTATAATTAACGGTGTATAGAAAAGATAAAGTATTTTAAAATGAAGAAATGTAACTTTGAATAACGACAAATACAACTTACGTTATTGAATAGTACTGTAATGTATCCTTTTTAATTTCCGGATTTATCAATAACTTAATGTTATAAAAGGATTGTATTTCATCCAAAGCATAATGACATATTTTCAGAGGAAAGTTTGAGTCCCTTACACTGATATCATATTTCTTATTTTCATGAAATTTAAATTTGGAACTGTAATTACAATTAAAATGTAAAATATAAATCACAAACATTAAAACATATTAGGGTGATATACTTACTTATTATTTATGACAAAATCAAAGTTTCCCTCATAAATCTTTACAACTTTAGCGATGTAAAAACGCTTATTTACATTATTATTAGAAGTTGTTTCATTTAAAAAAATCAAATCGTGCAGTTTAATAAGATAATCGTTTTCACTTAAATCTGACGCACATACTGTAAATCTATTGAAATATTTCTTTTCTAATTGACATCCTTTTAAAATTGTTTGTAATTCTTTATGCTTTCTTTTCGATTTTTCATACTCTTCGATATATAATAAGGTATGAAAATAATCTAAATAATATTCTTCATCTATTCTTTCAATGCTTTTCAGATTTTCAAGAAGTTCTATATACAAGTTAGTCATTCTACTGTTACTTTCACTGATTACTAAATTACTTTGTAAAACGTTCTTTAATTCAGGAGGTAAGGAGTATCTTTTAAAAATACTATAATTCCTAATAAGAAGAAAATTACTAATTATCAATAGTAAAGTAAAAAAAAATATTAATATAATGTTTACTTACAATTTCTTCTTCATTTTGTATTATAAATATAAAAACAATCTGAAAAACTCTCTTATAACAAATGTAATAAAACAAAATAACTCCTTTTCTCTTTTTCTATTGTAATGAATAAACTTAATACAATATAAATCAAATACTATTTTTATCAACTTCTCTGAACCATCTAATTGCTATTCTAAAAGACTGAAGTTCTCTCCTTATCGCTCGCTATTCTTCTATTATTCTTCAATTATCCGTACTTACAAATATACTTTCCTTTGTTTCCAAAATGTTTATTCAAATTAAACATTTGAATATCACGCTTACCGTTTTTGCACTCTTCAATTATCTTCATAACTAATTTGAACAATACCAATCTTCTTAGGTGCACCATTTTTGCGCTCTTCAATTTTCTTTGACGACAAAATTCCAACTAATTTGAACAATACAGATGACAATTGACAACGAATTTTTATTAATATTTCATAAAATAATATTATCAATGAAATATATGTATATGATGAACAATTTGCGTTTATCAAAATGTATTAGTAAAATGAACTTCTTTTGTATTTGATGCACAGTTTAGATCACTGATTCTCAAACTTTTTTCTTCTACAATCCCTTTTCCAGAAAAAGAATATTACTTAGCAACCCTTGAAAATTAATTCTGTTTTTTTAATTTTAATAGCAATTAATAAGAAATATATATGTATTACTCAAATTCCGGTCACCGGAATGTTCAACACTGCTTGTTCATCAAAAGACGCGTGTTCATTTTGTTCGCGTAATGGAAGGTTACGTGCCAGAGACATGCAGTTGAAAGTTCAGAACGAGTTAGCGGAGAACACAACAAGGATTCTCCAACGAGAGAGAAAGTATGTTTTCTTCTTCGGAAAATCTGCAAGGAAGAGGGGTATTCCGTGTTCGTTCAGATTGAAGGACTGTCCTGGAGGAAGACGACCTGCATTGGAGGAGGATAACCTGTTTCGGAAGATAAGATTTGTTGTCCTGAAAGAAGATGACCTGCTCAAGAAGAACGAGAACTGTTCTGAAGGTAGACAACCTATTTCGGAAGAAACCTTGCTGTTTTAGAGTCGCATTATGGCGACTGGAACAAACGATCTTCTGGAGGTTTTTACGCCATGGTTTTTCCTCTAGTTGGAGCGAGTTTGAACCCCAGGTGAATAGCCCACTAAGTCGGTGAGTGGTTTGGAGGAAGTCATATTAAATATTTCGCTTCCATGCCAACGGTGCACTGGTACTACATGGGAGAAGACATGGAACCTGAATCGGTTCTGCTCTAGGAATATGGCAGTTGTCGGGACGACAACTTTGAAGAGGAAGAACAATGTTGCAACCCGGTCTGAGTAGGCCAGAGTTAAAGGGTTTGAAGGGCTGTTACTATGCAATTCAAAGCTGTTTATGAGTGAAGATATGAAGAGATCTTGACAGGTTGCCGTTGCGAACGAACATGTCGATAATATAGAACATGATAGACAATGATTGTATTACTACGAACAAAGCTACATCCTTTTTTATAATCTCAAACCGTGTATGGTAGTTTAAGGGAAGTGTGTTACACTATATATATACACAAGTATATAAAGCATAAATAAACCTTACGTAATACTTTCTTACACTGCGTATATTTTAAATTTCAATTAAAACAATTGAACTTTGATTCAATTAAAATGACAAGATTTTATAGAAATAATTTAAAAAGTAAATGTATAAACAACAACAATTTAAAAAAAAACGATAACATCTATTTTGTTTTAATATAAACAAATATTGTCCAATTTTGTTGGAAATTGTTCCTCAAATCGTCGTAATTCTAATGAACACTGATTCCGTTCAAATTTCATATCTATCTCATTGTACATTATACTTTGTAAACTCAATACACTGCGTATTTTACCAAAAGCTTCAACTTTATTAAAATGATCTTTTGCTTTAGACAACGCTTTGATAGCATTTAAGATTATTTCCTTTCGTAATTTAGTCGAATTTGAGGTAGCAGTACTGACTAAACATTTAGCATACAAAATAAGTGCTCTCCCTTGTTCGTAACATCCGCCATGAGCTAACGTATGAGTGATAGCTTCATCAACCAAGTTCATTGCCAACGAAGGTAGTCCCATAAGTAACTACAAAAAAATAATATAATATGTATATATTTTTGTATTTGTTTACCTATATGAGTTAAATGAAGTTACTATTATATAATTACTTGAACATTCGCCAGATGCATTTTGATAAGAGCTTCATAATAGGACAAATGATTATGGGTAGCTAATTCCAATGCTTTGTTAAGAATCACTAACGAATTGAGTCCTACTGTTTCATTTCCCGACAAGAAAGATGCGCACATTATTTGACTCAAAAGTATCATAGCGCGTACTCGATTTTCTGCTGTTATATCAGAAACCTTTTCTATACTGTCGATTAATTGCAAAGTATTTGGATAATCTCCTTTGGCTAAAGAAACTTCTGCTTGCCTATAATTTCGATATATCAAGGATATTTTCATAACATCACAAATAATTTTCTCTCTATTATCTTTATGTAATAAAACATATCGTTATATATAATATTACCTAAACTTAGATTCCAATGGATCTAAACTAGATATGCGAGTAGCTATTGCATCTGCTTCGCTCCACCTTTCGCGTCTCATCATTTTTGTAAATTCATATAATTGTTCGCACAACATCCACGTCTGTAAATATTTGTATACATTATGTAATTTTAAAAAGAATATATATATATATATATATAAACATTTAATTATTCTGATATACTTAAAGTCAATAATTTGTTTTAAACCTTGTTAGACGGATGATTGGGAAATCTTTCTTTAGCATGAGCTAATACAATATCAACGAGATTGTATTCACCAAATTCTACTAAAATATTAGCAACGTTTACAACCGCTTGACAAGTTGAAGTTCCATTGAATACATTTTGCTTTTTACTTCCTGAATTATGCAAAAGAAGAAGTTGAGAACAAACTGAAGATAATTCCATCTTTCCATAATATGCCCATAGCGCTGATTTTTCAGAATAAGTCAACGACATTAGATCTATCATTGAATGTTGACAATTCAACACGTCTGATTTCATTAACGTCTACAAACAAATGTGTCTGTCTATATATAAATAATGAAACACGTTTGGTCACATTTAACTTTTACATACCTCAAAAATTTGCGAAGGAGGTTTAGCTTCTAAAGCGGAATAATGAGAAAGTGCAATCAATCCTAAACCCGTGGTATATGTAATTCCTAACATACTAGCTTTTCCAAGAGATCTTTCTATCAAAGGACCTCTACAAAAAAATTGTCAAATATCAACAACTTTGTAATATATTATTAAAAAAAAATATATTTATACAAACATACTTTTTATTGCTAGTGAGGTAATACATCCAAGCATGAGCTAGTTGCAAACAAACATTATCCCCTGCTTCTTGTGCCATCATAATAGCTTCTTTCAAAGCTTCCTCTGCTACTTTTCTTCACACAAAAAGTATATAATATTAATCATTACATTAATAAATAATAATATTATATAAAACGTACTTATGATTAAAATGAGCATGAAGTACTGCAAGATTTAATGCTGCATATCTCAACATTCTCGATTTGTCTTCAGGCGTTGAACGATTTTCGGATGGTGCTAATCTGTCGAAACAATGATAAAGACTATCTATTGCGCTACAGTATTCGTTTATCCGTAAACAATTCAAATAGCTCAGATAATGCTGAAAAGAAATATGTAGAAGACAAAAAAATAAGTAACAAATATATTTACTTTTAATCAAATTCATATATAAAAGAGAATAACACTTACTGCTTCTGCATAATAAGGACTAGAACGAAGAAGTTTCTTTATAAGAATTTGTAAATCAACCGGTGACATGGCCTTGTGTTCATCCATTTTTAATGCATGCGCTTGTTGAGCGACTAATAATTCTGCTTGTCTTCCACTCCATACGGTTGTACTTTTATTACTATCCAAATTGTAATATTTTATAAGATATTTCTCATCTATCGAATGACGAATATACTTATCAAAAAAANAAAAAAAAAAAAAAAAAAAAAAAAACAAACAGAAAAGCTTACTTGTAAATGTAAGGTTCGTCAAATTTTAAACAAGATGATATATCGGTTGTTTCAGGACTTTTCGATTTTTTCTTAACATAATTCTTAAGATCTTCATATAACAAAATGGATTGATCGAAGGGTAATTTTTCAAAAAATATTATTATTCTTCTTACGTATAATCCAAGAACGGAATTTTTATTTAATAATGGTACAGTAATGGCATGATCTAACGTAGATTTCATTAATCTACCAAGATTATCGAATAAATCTAACAATCCTTCAATACCCTTCTCTAACAATGTATTTAATTGAAGTTCTAACTCGTGTCCATAAGAATAAATATATTCGCTACTGTATAACATATGTAACAAGGTATACAATTCCATATCGGGTGACTAGGAAAAAAAAAGGAACATGAAAATCATTTTTTTTTTTTTCAAAAAGATTATTTATTTAAATTTCAAAATTATATAGCTTACCTGAATTAACTTGACTGCTGCTAAACAAAAATCACGTCTTACCACAATAGCTGAAACATAATTAAAGATGTATCATTTTACAATGATAATTATTGAAAGTAATAAAATCTGTTTATTTTGACAACAAAATTAATTACCTTTACGACTTTCATTGCAATATTCTTTTATCAACATAACAATAGCAACTTTGTATGGGGTTAGGTTTTCCTTCTGAACTTTTTTAACATTTCCATCGATGTTCACTAATTCTTTCGACATTATTAATATTATTTGAAATTTAATTACATATATAAATATATATATCAATTGAAAAATTCTTAAAAATACTCTCAACTATATGAATTCTAATGTAAACAAACAAATATTTATGTAGAAGATAATAATACGTTATGCGCGCCCTTCTGCGGTGAGTACGTCAACTATATAAAAGTAGCGCCAATTTCAAAAACTCTAATGCACTATTATGCATTCTATTTAATCATTATTATGTTAAAAATTGTATAAATTAGTGTGTTTTCAAGTATATATTATAAAATTAATTATCAAATGACAATATAGTAGTATAATAAAATTATAGATATTACAATATGGACGTATAAACGCATTATAAATAATATCTATTTCCAATGAATAATATAGAATAAAATGAAATAATGTTAATTTTCGTCTAATAACATTTATTCATCATCTTGTACAACGGTAGTTTTTTCGGAAACGTAAAGTCCATCCAAAAACTTTCTAATGTCTTTGTTTTTCACAGTGGTAGATTGCTGAATAAGTGCAGCTAAAATAAAAATGTATTAATTAATAAATTACAATAGTATTATATTATATTATATCAGAAAATTATTCTATAGAATATTAATGTGTATACAACAATGTCATTATATTTTGCATACCAGATCGTGAAACATCTTCCAACGAGTTTCCTTCGATTATTAATTCATCCTTTTGCTTGGCAGAGTTTGTAACAGTTACGCCATTAGCCATTTTAACTCGTCGTATATATTTTTCACCCAAAAAGTTTCGGATTTCAATGACCGTATTATTTTCAGTTGTTACACAATTAATAGGAAAATGAGCGTATACAGCTCGCATCTTATATTGATAACCTTTCGTTACTCCTTTCAACATATTTTCTATGTGAGAACATACGGTACGTACTGCAGCTAATTCTTTCTTTGTTCCAAACCATTTTTCAACTTTCAATAGTCTTGGATTAATCATCTGTAATGAAATAATAATCGAGAAACAAAAATTATTTAATAATATTTTAATGCGACAAATTCATTGATTCATTTTTATCAGAATACGTATCAGAATAAAGCTTTCTCATTTATAAATAAAATGAAGGGGAATCCAAATATTTATCATCATAAGAAATCTATTTCTTCTTCTTCTTTGGATTTATTTTTTGAAGCAAATAATACTTACACGAATGTCCAAAGCAAGATGTTTGAAGGAACGTTTAAGAACACCTCTTGGTCCCTTAACCGTGACAGAACGAGATTTCACTGTAACGGTCAATCCCTCAGGGATCTTCACCGTCTGGTTGGTTACAATTTGCTTCATTTTTTAACCTAAAACAAAAAACAAAGAAAATTAGTTTAATTAGTTAACTCTTCCATTTTCTTCTTTTTTCAAATATGTAACAAGCATTTCAAGTCTATCACACATTGAATCAAAATAAATTCGATACGTGTATACATATATATTAATAAATGAATCATATAAACAAATAATAATAAACGCACACAACGTTTGAATAAAGTTTAAAAACAATACAAGTTTTAATTAAACAACGTCAATGAAATGTTCGTATTTTCGTGTAAATAATTATCAATCGATAGATTCACTTATACGAACAATTAATAAAATTTATTCACATAAAAAAAACAAAACAAAACTGCATTAAATAAAAACACAAATGTCGTATAAATATAATAACATAATAAACTAAAAAACTACCAAAAGATGTTATACCAAGTGATACGTAATTGAGGTTAAAAACGATCTCCCAATGAAAGATAATGTTTCTTCAAGAAATTTATACTCTATCGAAAAATATATTAAAGAAATATATAAAAAATTATAAATCATAGATTATTCAACTTGACGCATCGTTGGATTAATATAGATTTTCTTAAATATTCGAACCAGTTCAAATTTCATTACCTTCCACGCGTAACAGCGATACCGGAAAAGAACCATACAGCGCTCTTTATTCCTCTAGTTGACTGCCATGCGTTCCGTCCGCCATTTTAAGATTCATCGATGTATTCATATCGAAATATCGAAATGTTGAAATATCGAAATATCGAGAAATCGTCTTATATTATTGTTCGTTATTGAATTATATTGTAAGATAATTGTAAAATACATGTAAACAATTAATATCATAATTATAATATTATTATTTTTTAAAATTATTTATTCTGTGAAAAAAAAAGAAATATTATAAAAATGATCTCTCTTTTTTGTTTCAATACATTACCGATAGATGGCAAAGCAGGATAATTGTAGAAAAACATCAATATTGTTATGTATAGTTTGATTTTTCTATTTACCATCTGAAAATAGAAGGTTATGTTAAAGAATCATATGCGCGATCAGTAATTTCTGTCAGTTGGTGATTTTCTCTTTGTTATCAACATTGGGCTTGCCCTCTTTATCGCAAGTCTGATTATTTTCTTGCATTTGAATGATATCAATTAAAATTAACCTTATAGAAAATTCAATTTGTGATTTGACAATAATATTGTATATATAAATATGGTAAGAAAGAAAACATATTAAATAATTATTTATTAATTTGTTATTAAATGTATCATCATAGAGGTTATTTGTTTATTCATTATGATCTATTGTATTCTTTAGGATGATGATGATCAATTTCAATCAGGTTATGATGTTGATTCATTTCCAAAAGATTTTGGATATGCTCCCTTTGATGGAGAAGCAGAGGCATCTACGGAAGCTGTAGCAGGAGAACAAAAACCTAGAATACTTTTAATGGGTCTTAGAAGGTATATATATATATATATATATTTTAATAACTCATCTAAAAATCTATCAGACTCGTATTTCATTTTCTTTGATGATATTTCAGAAGTGGAAAGTCATCGATACAAAAAGTAGTTTTTCACAAAATGTCCCCAAACGAAACATTATTCTTGGAAAGTACAAACAAAGTAATCAAAGATGATATTAGTAATTCTAGCTTTGTTCAATTTCAAATTTGGGATTTTCCTGGACAAATAGATTTCTTTGATCCTACTTTTGATAGCGATATGATATTTGGTGGTTGTGGTGCATTAGTCTTTGTAATAGATGCACAGGATGATTATATGGAAGCTTTGAATAAACTTCATTTGACTGTTACTAAAGCATATAAGGTTAATCAAGCTATTAAATTTGAAGTTTTCATTCATAAAGTTGATGGACTATCGGATGATTGTAAAATGGAAACGCAAAGGGACATACATACCAGAGCTAACGACGATCTAATAGATTCTGGTAAATTATAAATGGAAAAACAATAATTATCGTTTATTATTGATAAACTGTGTAAATCTATCGTTAGAAATTTGTTTTAGGATGCGATCGAATACATCTTAGTTTTCATTTGACGTCTATATACGATCACAGTATATTCGAAGCTTTCAGTAAAGTTGTTCAAAAGTTAATACCACAATTACCAACATTGGAAAATTTATTAAATATACTCATATCAGTATGTATACAATTGTCATAGTATTATCATTTTAACATTACTTTTATTAAACGTTCAATTTGAATAATAATATTTTAGAATTCTGCAATTGAGAAAGCATTTCTGTTCGATGTTGTATCCAAAATTTACATTGCAACTGACAGTTCACCGGTAGATATGCAAAGTTACGAATTATGCTGCGATATGATAGATGTAGTTATCGATGTCTCTTGCATATATGGGTAAGTAAATATATACTTGTATAAATATAAATAATACAAATTTGAATAATTTTTCTAATTAGATTGAGAGAAGACTTGGATGCAGCGGCATTTGATAATCAAAGTTCTAGTTTAATTAAATTAAATAACGGCACTATTTTGTTCTTGCGCGAAGTGAATAAATTTTTAGCCTTGGTTTGCATTTTGAGAGAGGATAATTTTGACAGACAAGGTAAGATATTAATTTATTTGTTGAAATTACATCCAATGTATAAAATGAATGAAGAATCGTTTATGAATTTGAATGAAATTACAGGTGTTATAGATTACAATTTCTTATGCTTTCGCAAAGCGATACAACAAGTATTTGAATTGCGTAATAAAGCATTAGCTGCTACTAGTGTAAATAATCACTCTACGTCTCCAGTTAGCATCAATGAATCTTCAAGCTTGGCAGTAGTATCACAGGGTGGAATGATTGGACAAAATGGTGTCATAGCAATTACGCAAAGTTAACTAGATTTTTGTCTCATTACCGAGCTTTATCCCTAATTAGAGTATTTTTATTTTTAAATATATATATATATATATTTTCATTTTATTTTAAATGATCTTATCATTATGTACATCTTCGATCATGTATAATTTTATATATATATATATATATAAATAGCTAAGGATATTCTCGTAATAATTAGTTGAACAATTAAATCTATATATATACTTTCATTAATTTTTATTTTGTTAAATTTTAATACGAATCTACATATATATATATATACTTGAAATTTGTGATAAAATTAACTTTATGTATTTATTTCTTTGTATATGACACTTTATCACATATCAATGGCGTTATAATTCGAAATACTTTTTAATTTTATTAATAATCAAATTCCTGTTGTTGCAGAAAATGCACAATTTTGTAGAACATTTTATTTTTTTATGTATTATGAAATTTGGATATAAAACATTTTCAATTTCCAAATGTAAATTCACATTTTTATTTTCTTGCTATTGGAATAAGGTTATATACATTTTGTTTATTATACAAATTTTATATAATATATTAAAATATATCGATTTATAACGCATACGATCAAATAATTCGTATTATGTACACATTATCATTATATATGTATATGTTATGTATTATGTATAATACAAATGAATAATTATTTCATTTAAATATCTTTATAAAATCGCGCCTAAATATTGATAGTTAATTGGTCAAAATACGAAATAATGTCTTGAAATGATTGGTCCATTGAAAATATCGAATTATCGATACGAACTTTGCATACTACATACTTAACATTCAAATGTAAATTATTTCTTGATAAATAATTAACTTTATTTGACAAAACATTAAATATAACAATTATATTATATATATATATATATTTTATTGACAAATGAATACTTACATTTGTAATAAATGTTATTCTACGAAAAACAGAAGAAAGAAACCATTTAGAATAACACAATGTGGACATATATTTTGTGATAATTGTTTAGACGAAGGTAATTATGTTAAATTTGACACAAGATATAAAAAAAAAAACATACATCATCTTTTTATTACAAATGAATGTGCTTTTTTTTAGTGTAAATATATATATATATATATTATTATTTAACTTTAGGTATAAGACCTTGTCCAAGATGTAATAATGGGGATATGGCATCATTGCAATTGGAAGAACCATTATTACCCAAAGTATCATCTTTGTTTATTCCATTAAATGAAGCTATACAATCATTACCAGAAATAGCTAATTTTCAAAATACTCAAAATAACATTATTCTACGACGTTTTTATCAAATTGTACATTATCCTTATTTTTCAATCTCATCTTTTATATTAGTTTTATCTAATATTATTATATTTAACTTTGAAGGAAGCAAAATATAATCTATTAAAGGATGAATATCGTAAGCTTGCACATAATATGCAAGTAATGTCTGACAAATATCGTAAACTTCGTGAAGAAATGGAAACGATTAATATGAAATTTGTTAATTCTAATAAATTAACTTCCAATGCTCAAAGTATTTTTAATCGCAGAGAGATGCTAATGGATACACGAAGAATAATGCATCATGATAGGTACATTCTCAATATATATATTATTATTTCATTATATTATTATTATTATTAAAAACAAAACAAAAAATAAGAATAATAAAAATATCTATGTTTTAATATTTTTTTATTTTTTTTTTTATTTTTTTAGTATCACTCCAATTTCAAAATCTTACAAGAGTGTAAGATTTACACCATCAACTAATCAAAGTATATATGAAAAATTACGTAAAACGTCAATAACGTCAGTTGTACCAACAATTCGTTATTACAATACATCATTAATTAATAAACAAAATTGAAATTATATGATCATTCAATAATTAAATATATAAATATTAAAGTTAACTTTCTAATTGTTGGACAAAATACATACATACGTTATATACTATATATAGTAATACAAATATGCCTCACTTAACCTATACTTGTACAGCTAATTAATGCAAATTAGTTAATACGTATTTTTTCAAGGTTATTCAAATTACTTTTTAATATACTATAACTCTGTTTCTTCTTTTTTTTTATATACAGAAATAAATAATCAAATGCAATATATCATTCGAATAGAACATTTTGTAAAGATACTACACTGTAAATCAGGTTATTAGTGATTGCGTGGATAGATACATACCTTAATGTTAATTCACGATCAAAGGTCGATTATAATATAGATATAAATATGTTTTTTACATGTAAAACTGCAATCGAGTTTGTTCATATTCTCGTAAATTGTTAATCGATTATTAAAAACGTTAAATGTGTATATTATTTGATGAAACATTAATCAGTTTTACAGTTAACATTCAATTTCATTAGATTGATATATCAAGACGTTATTATCACATTATCGAAATAATTGTCATTACATTTTCTATACTATTTGCAACATGATAAACTCTGGGTACGTATTTTTATATATTTTTTCTAATAATTTTAATCAATTTTACATTTATATATATATACATGTAATATATATACACATATTTGGTTAAAGGATATACATGTGTGGTGTATGTACACGGTTAACATGAACAATCTGCTATTTACATTTATCCACTTATTGTATTTATAATTGCATTTTGAAAATAATTAATAATATATATATATATACAATTTTTGTTTGTTTTGGAATCATTGTATATAAATACAGGAAATTGGCAGGACGTACAATTTTTATAACGGGTGCATCGAGAGGCATTGGAAAGAGTATAGCATTAAAAGCAGCAAAAGATGGAGCAAATATAGTTGTTGCTGCAAAAACTGCAGAACCTCATCCGAAATTACCAGGCACCATTTATACAGCTGTTGCAGAAAGTAATAATAATATAACGATATTAATAATAATATATAAATGTTTACACACAAATATTTGTTCATTAACGTTATTAATTTATGAATGTTTAGTCGAAGAAGCAGGTGGTAAAGCTTTGCCTTGTATCGTCGATGTCAGAGATGAAGGACAAGTTAAGTCTGCCGTTGAAAATGCAGTTAATAAATTTGGTGGTATTGATATTGTTGTTAACAATGCCAGTGCTATATCTTTAACAGGTACTCTGGCTACGGATATGAAAAAGTATGATCTTATGAATAATATTAATGCAAGGGGTACTTTTCTTGTGTAAGTAATTAATCTTTGTTAATTGTTCTTTAATAACATTATGTAATAAGTAATAATGAAGATGTGTAATTGGTTTAGGTCAAAATTATGTATACCTTATCTTAAAAGGAGTACAAATCCTCATATAGTGAATATAAGTCCACCGTTAAATATGAAACCAATTTGGTTTCAAAATCATGTAGCATACACGATGGCCAAATACGGAATGTCCATGTGTGTACTTGGTATGGCAGAAGAGTTTAAAGAAGATGGTATTGCTGTTAATGCTGTATGGCCACAAACTGGTATATTATATAAAGATATATTAATTATATTCATGTTATCTTCTATATTACTTAGAAGAAATATTGTGACAATAATTATTATTGTATTTTTTTATATTATTATTTAGCTATTTATACTGCTGCAATAGAAATGTTAACGGGTCCAGATTCTAAAAATCACAGTCGTAAACCTGACATTGTGGCAGATGCGGTTTACGCTTTGATTTGTAAAGATAGTAGATCCGTTACTGGACAATTTTTAATTGACGAAGAAATATTAAGAAAAGAAGGGATTACTGATTTTAAAAGTTACGCTTGCAATCCAGGTATTATTTATTATTTCATTATATTTGTATCATTTATTTACTTTTAATAATATTCACCTATTTTTTTTTTGTTGTATTTGAATTATTATCGAATAAATATAAAAATGTTTATACAGATACTACAGATAATTTAATGCTAGATTTCTTTTTGGATGGTAATATTAATTTTCCAATCAATTTGAATGCATCAAAGGAGGATAATACAGTTAAACAATCATCTGAGAAATCATCTGATCATGATTTAGGTAGTGGCAAAATTGCAGATATATTTTCTGCTATTAATGCTAATTTGAGTGCAGAACTTGTTAACAAAACTAATGCTGTATATCAATTCAATGTTAAAGGTAAAATGATTCATTTATTTATTGGCTATTCTTTCTTATGCATAATTATTTCTATTTATTCTCTATCCATTTGAAGGAGAGGAAGCTAGTACGTGGTATTTAAATCTTAAAAGTGGTACTGGTTCTACTGGCAAAGGTGAACCAAAAGATCCAGCAGATGCAATTCTTACAATGAATTCGGAACAATTCTTTGCAATGTTTTCTGGTAATGAAAACTTTTGTTTGTTTTTATACATTATTTGATTACTTGTTCTGTCTTAACACATTTATTTGTTATTTGTTTTTTGTTTTTTTTTCAGGTAAATTAAAACCAGCTACCGCATTTATGACAGGAAAGTTGAAAATCAGTGGTAATCTTCAAAAAGCTATGAAATTAGAAAAATTAATGGTTTCCTTAAAATCTAAACTTTAAGACTGATGAAATCTTGTTTTTTTTTGTTTTCATCTTATATACTTTCTTTTTTTTTTGTTTTTCTTCACAATATTACGAATATACAAATTTTAATGCATTTTATCAAATGCATATATTGTTATATACTTTTTCAAACGATATATATATATCGTAATTTAAAAAAATTATATTATTTGTTATATATATATATATATATATAGAGAGAGAGAGAGAGAGAAAAAAATACATTTTATATATACATATACATATACATTTATATATATATGGTTAACTAAATTTTCATACATATTTTATGTACTTATATACTTATTAAGTATATCAATTACTTCACTAACATATATAAATATTCCAAAAGTAAGAAATACAATATATATATATATTTTATATCAATTTTGCAAAATCACGTACTTCCGAGTTTCTAATGAAGATTAACTTATTAATTGGGGACATTTTTCATAAAATATAAATAAATTAATATATTTATTCTTTAATAATAATAATAATAAAACAAAAATGCGAAATCTTTGCGACAAGTTAAACTTACTTTCCCCAATTATCAAGTTATTAATATATTTTTATGTTTTACTAATTATTGAACATAATTAATTATTTTAGAAAACAAATCTTTCATAATACGTACATTTAATTTTATTAATGAAACAAACGTTTAGTTTGTTTGATAAAAAAAAAAACAATAAAGCACGTATTATTATATTATAAGAGAATTATTTAAAAAGTTTGTTATAGGAACGTAAAAGGAATGTTTACAGTTTCCTTTATTATATTATTCGCTGTTATTACTTTCCTTACTGGCATAATAGGCACTGCGCAATTCTTGAAGATTATTTTCTAAAGTAGTGACCTCGTCAAATTTACAATCGGCTCTAGCTTGTTCGATATACGCTGTTAAATTATTCATTTGTTCGATGAGCGGATTAGTAGAGGAAGATATCATAGGAGCTTTAATAGATGGGCCCCAACCTTGCGATTGATCCATAGTCATTTGTTGCTTGAAAAAAATAGATTATGATAGATTATGATAAAAATCAATGGAACATTTTAATTAAGAACACACGATGATATATATATATTATATTAAAATCTTACTTGATTTTCTTTGACCAATGGACCACCACCACCACCACCACCACCTTCCAAATTTCGCGTATCTCTTTTGTTTTGTTCACGAGATTTTTGTCTCTGTTCTTCCAATCGTTGTTCATAGGCAGCTTTAAGTTCTATTCGTCTTTGACGTTCTTCTTTCAACGTGGCATATTCTTCTATCGACGGTAACGATTGTATAGAGAGTAATTGTTCTTTTAAAAATAACATTGCACTAGCCCTAACCATTTGATGTAATCTTAATTCTTGACCTTGGGGCGAATTATCCACATCCCTAGTACCAAGTACTAATATTCTTTTACTAATTGCATCTATATTTTCACCTAATTTAGCAATTTTAAGACGTAACGTTTGTGCATCTTGCAAATCATACGTAGATTCTCCTTCTCTAAAAACAGATATATTAATATATTATTGCATTGAAATAATGAATTAAATTGTAATGTAAAATTAGAATGAAATACCTCAAAGATTCGCTCATTTTGTTATACATTATCAATATTTGCATAGTTTCTTCCATGTACAATCTCATTTTTTCATAAAATTGACATACTATTGGCTTGTGAAATTGTTTTTCTTTTTGTTTTTCTCTAGCATCGAGTAAATTCATACAATGCGTACAAACTTTGAAATGTTGTTCAGCACCACCAGTTGAATCATTGACCAAAGCTAAAACGCTATTTAAACTACCACTCGATGGTGATCTTGCCAATTTTGTAAATCCTATACCAGCTCGTACAACGCGTTCTGAAAAACCTTTCTCCGATGATGACGGAGATACAGCCGAATCGTCCTGTATAGAAACAGGACTTGTCATTTTTCCTAGAAAATAGTTTGTTTTTTTTTTATCCAGCATCTGTAGCAAGAACTGTAAAATTACTATCCAATTGGGTAGAAGTATATATTTTTTGTTTGTTTGTTCATTTTCTTTTTATCGATACTTACGAGCATCCAATAGGGATAAATAAAGAGTACAATTATGACACATTATAGCTCCACAAAGTCGACAATGATGTTTCCTTCTTGCAACGTGAAAACTTTTAGCACAAGTAGGACACAATTTGACATCTGTTTCATCTATCCATGGTACGATACTTTGTTCGTGTACTGTTTAACGATAATCAATTTTATACAAATGTGTGTGTGTGTGTGTGTGTTTGTTAATAAGTTCAAATATGTCTTTTGTATATTAATCGCATACCTTTTCTTTTACTTGGATCTAATGGCAAATTGTATAACAATTTATCTAATCTTATTAATAATTTATTTGTTTCTGATGTATAACGTTCCAATCTCATGTTTCTTATTTCTTTGAAATATCTCGTGTGTGATTTAATTACACCTAATGAATTCATTGTTATTAATAATAGTTAAGATAAGATGATTAATTGAAATATAATTAACGCAATTACCTGGTTCTTGTTGTTCCGTATTCATTTCTAATTTGTGTCTTTGATTATTTGGAGTACATGAAAATACTTCTGGCATTTCATCTTGTTTTAATATTTTCTTCTTAGCTTTGCCAAGTAAATCTACATTAAAAAATAAAAAAAATAAAAAATAATGATTGAATTAGTTAATAATAATGTTTATATGATGTGTTTATTATTTCATTGATTGATAATACCTTTGAGAGATTTTAAAAATTGTTCATTATTGTGAAATTCTTCAAAGTGTTTGGTCAAATTATCTGGTGCTTTTAAATCGGTCATACAAACGGGACATAGAAATCCTTCCAATATTTGTGCATTTCCAGCCATGTTTGTAGAACAAGTGAGATATTTTTACGAGTAGATATTCTTTTTTTTTAAATATATTTTTTATCTTCATACAAACTATTGTATTAAAAGATACAATTGTAGGGGCAGTTTTGTGACTTATCGAATGAAAACTTACATATGTATATTATGAACGGCCATATTGAATTGGATCAGCTGATAGACATGTCAAAAATATAATCATTTTTAACGATACTTTTATTAATACAAAAAAAAAAAGCCTAATTATACAGTACACTTTGTTGAATAATTATTAAATATGTCGAATATTAATAATTTTAACTTTATTTACAATTTTTAATCAATTCAATATTAACTTAACCTATTTATATTTATACATGTAAACATAAACCAGATAGTAGAATATTTTTACCCCTTCCCTCGAGCCCAGCACGTCTCGCACACAATGGATTGTTACGTGTCGGTGTGTCGGGAAACCGAAAGAAGCCGAAGGAAGCCGAGATTAGCTGCGCGCGAACAGAAGAGAAATAGTACCCCCACCACGCGGGGTTATGGAATTGTGTCCATGTATTTCTCCGCGGCGCGTGGTGGGGGTACTATTTCTCTTCTGTTCGCGCAGCTAACCTCGGCTTCCCTCGGCTTCTTTCGGTTTCCCGACACACCGCACGTAAATTTAGTTGTGTGCGAGACGTGCTGGGCTCGAGAGAAGGGGTAGAAATGTTCCGCGATCTGGCTTCACTGTTTACAATTGACAACCAATGAGAAAATTCCAAGTTGCATGAGAGTAACAGAGGATAAAATAAATCTTATCATTATTTTTTATTAATTAATACATAACATATCAAATTATTTATTTGATTAATTATGATTGTTTATTATCTGACAGAATATTTTGCAACGATACACATATTTTCCAAGGAAACATCCGATGAAATGTAACGATACAAACAACCTTCAAAGCCAATATTTTGTAAATATTCTAAACGTCCCCAATTTAATAATGTCTTAACTTTATAACCAATTAATTGTCGTTCATTAAATTGCATATTTTTCTCGTTAGATCTACAACACACGAAATATTATTAATCAGGTGAAATTATGTTGGAATTAAGTAACATTTGTAATAGTGTACGTACTTTGTTGTTTCATTTTCATCCTTTTTTAATTCAGTATCATTTTTAATATTAAATCCACAAGTCGCCCAACTAGCTATGCTACATAAGATTGGAAATTCGTTTGGAAGGAATTTACATTTGTTCAAATATTCTTTACCAATATAAGATTTATATTCACATTTATGATGACAACAAAAAGCTATGACTAATCCATAATTATTGCCGATAGATTTATTATCTATTGCTTGAGTCAAACATCGTATTGCAAGGTCTACAAATTCGTATAAATCAGATAATACAAAAATAAAAAAAGATAATAAATATATATTATATTAAAAGATACCTGTAGCAGTACCACATAGATGTTTAGCAATTCCAACTTTATTGATAAAACGTTTGATTTCTGGAATACTACCAAGTTGTAAATCTGCTATATCTGCGCGTATTCGTTTAACATAAATATTATGTTGTTCTTTTTTAAGTTTATTATCATTTTTATGCCTATGACTTGAACGATCTACTAACAATATACAAGAATCTTCTTTTTCCTTTGCAACTTGTGCTAACCAGTAAGTTAAATCACCTATTAATCAAATAAATCATATTAATCTTTAATTGAAACAATCTATATTGAAATTTTCTTAACGTTAACAAAAATTATACCTTTTCCAGCACCAAATTCAATGTAACAAGTATTATCATTTACAAGTTTAGCTTTATCCAAATGTGCCAGTAATGATGAATTTTGTGTTAAATGTTTTTTACCATATTTACCACATGATGAAACATTCAATGTATTTGTTAATATATCATGGTGTAATACTGCATTTGGAATTTCAGTTAATTTTTCTATAAATTTAGTAATATAATGTAATTAAATGTATAAATTAATTATAGCATTATATTACACATATAAATATGTATAAACATTTTATACCATAAGCTTCGTTAATTCTTAATATTATATCATTTATAATGGAAACATCAAGTTGAGAAAGTGGTAAAAGTCTTGGTATTTCTTCCGTTTCTTTATCTACATTAATATTTTTAATTATATATGCTGGTTGAGAGTCTAATATCTTTCGGGCATTGCATATTGTCAAATGTTTAGCCAACTTTGATTGATAACATGTACTGAAAATAAACAATAAGTTAATACTAAAGAAAAACAGAAATAATAATAATAATTAATGAATTTCTTATTGCATTATCTGTGATTATATAATTAATAAAACATACTGAGTAGGATCAAGAGGACATTGTATCCTTTTCTTACAATTTTCACTAATTTCTATATCGTTGGAATTGATTGAATTCTGTTGATGTTCTCCACAAAATTTGTTACCTTTTTTAACGGTCATACGACAATATCGATTTTTTCGTTTTACAAAATATCTACACGTCGAATCTTTTTCTTCCATGATCAATTTTATATATAAATATTTTATTATTGTTATGTCTAAGTGATACAACCATAAGACAGGTGTTAAAATATAGGTTATGAAAGTAAAGTAAAGTAAAATAAATATAACCTCTTATTACATTTTCTCATAAGACAAGAAATGTCATAATTAAAACAATAGTTTGAAATATGCAATAATATCGTTATATTTAAACAATCATATAATATTCTTCTCTTTTTTATTTATTTTTCTTAAAAAAAAAAGAAAAAACAGATGAGAACAATTATAAAGTATAACCTGTTATTACATTTTTTTATACAACAAGAAATATTATAATTAAAATAATGGATCGAAATGACGTAATATCATTATATTTAAACGATTATAATATTCTTTTATTTGTTTAAAAAAAAAAACAAAAGAACAATTACGATTATTACATTTGTTTAAAATGCTTTCAAATTTCCCACCAATAATGACGGACTAACTCAGCGCCATCTCTAGCGGGAAAAATCTAATTGTTAATTTAAATAGAAAGTGAAGAAAGATGGATGAAAAATCGTTAGAATTACGTGTGTTTCGCGTTTATTATTAATTATAATTAAATAATAACGATATTAAGTGTTTTATTAGTTGAAAATAATTCACGTGTATCAATGAGTGGTATTCAATAAAAAGATAAACAACAACACGTTTCGAGAAACAGGTATTTAATGATATAATTATTTGAAGAAAAATAGTGGAAGTAAACGTTTTTACAATTAACGTTTTTGTTTGTTTGTTTTTTTTTAATAGATGTGTGATGGTCCTTCAAATAGTATTATTATAAATAATTTAGAATTAGTGCCGTTTTTTCCATAATTGTTAATTACAATTGAAAGATTTTCTACAATTATTACATCCCTTTCATTATACTCTCCTAAACCCACCCCTGTGTGAATTACTTTTAAGATTATTATTATTATTATTATTATTATCTGCCTGCTAAAGTTTATTAACCCAAGTGTAACATGAGAGGACACCCCCAACAAAAAGATTAGATTACATTTAAAGTATCGATCATTCTCCATAAGCTCATTGTTGAAAGATTAAATGCATTTGTGTATGAGTAATAAATGAATATTTCTAATATTTGGCTTTTTCAGATGAAAAATATGACACCTATAAAACTTGTTCAGGTAAAAAAAGAGGGAGACATAAAAGAGATTCGTCATGTGTCTATGTTAAGTTTTGTTAGGCCGCAGGAAATAGTTGAATAAGAAGAAAACAAGAGAATGATTGAATAAATTATTTAAAAAAATAAATACAAAATGAAAAAGTAATTGGATAATTATTTTGTCAAGGTCAAACTCTTCTTTACACAAGGGTCAATAAACGTTCTACGCATAATAGACCTGAAACATGTTTGTTACATTTGAACATGCTAGTAATAGAAATAGTTAGGCGATTAACCTAAGCACGTAAGTATCTATGTTAGATATAATCATTCTAGAATCATTGATTTTCTGTTCTTCTTCAATTTATCGTTGAGTCATATATCAACATTATATATATATATATATCTCTCTCTCTCTATATATATATGTTAGAAAAGAAATGAGGTTGGGGGTGGGTGCTAGGAGAAAGGGAAAGTAATATGTGCGTGACTTATTATTTAACAGAGGACGTTTGTTTTCATTCTTAAGTTGTGTCTTTCATAAGGAAGCAGATACTTCTTGTTCCATATCGCTCAATGTATTGTACAATCTTATCTTCAAATTATCCGGAACAGATGCACGTGGCAAATGTGCAGTATCACCAGCTGGATTAGCACACTGTCTTAATAGAACAGCTAGTGAACTAGTTGTATGTTCTGACATCAATAAACCAGGTAAAATTATGGTTCCTGATAAGGTCCAACCGAGAAAAATTTTCTCGCATATGATCTAGAAAAAAAAACAGTAAAAATAACATTTGAATTATCATATATATATATATATCACAGTGTGAACCAAAAATGTTTAATGAAATTTTTTATATTATTAATAAAAATAAAAAAACAATTTATTATGCAGTTAACAATAATTTGTAAACACAATAAACTCACGAACATATTTTGGTTCAATGCTTTAATGTTATGTTATATATTATACACTAGATATAGTAACATTAGGTATTATATTTAACACTAGATTTACGGACTGAGTCAAGTTGACTCCTTTCAAATTTTTTTTGTTACATATAATATACTAGGGGTGCCCTACCACGCGTTGCTGTAGCTCACAATCAGTCCGATACACACGTCCTTTAAGTTAACGAATTACCTTATACCACCATCTGTTAGAATCTTATCGAACTAACAGAGATAATCACAAATAATTCGCATTAAAATAATATTGCGATTATAAATTGAGATATAAACTATCTTATCTTTCAAGTTGGATGAAACTGAACACATTGTGCTAAGTTTTATTAAAATCGGTTCAGTAGTTTAGGAGTCCATTGCGGACAAACAACGTGACACGTAATTTATATATATATATATTAAGATAAGATATGAAACTTAAATATAATAATAATTAATAATTTAATATAATAATTCCTATCCCCTTACTCAATCCTTCATTCAAACAATGTTTAAAAAATGATAATAAACAAAACATCCGTAAATCTAATGTTAAAAGATAATTTTTTTAGATATAAATGTGTTTTTATTCATTACAGTTTTTCTACCTGTAAATTATTATTGACAACCGGTGATTCGCATCTATGATTTTTCGAACAGACCGATCTGCAATCGAAAAAATCACAATCCTCATGTCCCTTGCAGGGTTTCCCATCAGCCGTGATACGTCCAATTATGGTTTTAGGAAATACAGCGTCCAAATCCAGAAACTTGAGTTTTTGTCCACCGAGGGGTAATCCGAAATGATTTATCTTGACGTCACATAGATAAAATGGTTCGGGAAAATTGGTCTCAAGTTCTTCAAGTAGATCCATGATCATGACGGCTAACTTCAATCTCTTGGCCCATTCTGGTTTAGAGTCGGATAGTGCCAATGCCGTCGTAGGTGTTTCTATAGGTCTGACGTTAGCGATCTAACCTCAGTCTCGCGTCTGTCATTTAATGTCTAAACGATCGGAAAAATGTCATTAATGCCATCCGAAATTGATATGATAATTCGTGATCAAGTAGGTTTACGACGTAGTAGTAGTAGTAGCAGTAATAGTAGTAGTAGTAGTAGTAGGTACCGGTGTTGATACCGAGAAGAAGACAACACACGGTCTTGGACGAATGTGTGGTTATTTTTTGATTTGATTTTATTATATTTTTCTTTTATATTTGTTTTTTTGTTACGTTGAGAAGTCGTCCTACCAAGAATTACCATGTCACTTTGGTTAGTATCAATGACGCGGTGTCGTATAGTACATGTAACGACATATATTGTTTTCCTATCAATTAGGTCATATTTTTATTGTTCATACTATGTAATATAATCTAGGGGATTTAGCACAATACCTAAAAAAAACCCTCTTAAACTTACCAAATTATTTGTTCTCTCTTATTGTTAATTAAATCTCGATTTAAGTCTAAAGCTATATTTTAATAAGAGACAGTTAACGGTATTCTTTTTTTTTTTTATTTTTATCGAACCCGAGACGATAATAAATTTTGAAATAAAGTTTCATAAGCATAATATGAAAAATAAAACATGCACTTGTTGTTCTAATACTAGCTGTGCGCGATTTGATCCTAAAGCATTGTTCTATTGGGATCTCTGGCAAGGAGGGGGACGTGGCTTAGCAATTCGACCTATCTATTCTAATTTTTAATTTAGCCACCAGATAGCGTATTCAAGTGCTAGAGATCCCAATAAGTATAGTAGTGTATTTAAAAAAAAGAAAATAAATAAATAAATTATATACAGGGTGATTCACCAGCTGTGGCCATCTAAACAGCTTCGAAAGTATGAAGCTGCTGAATTACCCTGTATATATCTACAACGTGGGGTAAATATTTAATGAAATTTGTGAATGATAATTAACCAGCTTAAGGTTAATTAAGAAAATTGAATTTAATTCTATGTATGATAAATCTTTTACCTTACGTATTCAACTGCATAAAATGTTCCACAGGTGCCAATTAATTGCGGAAATACGTCACGATCTTCGAATAAAATTGTTATTAAATATTCGTTTTCCTGTAAAAGTGGCCAAACGTTTTCCATTTCCAATTGACGTCGTTTAGTATCAACCTCAATCTTGTGTGTTCTCAAACGTGCTAATCTTTGCATTTGTTGCGTAGTTACAGTGTAATTTAATTTATTAATAACTAGATCCTTTATCATAGTTCCAAAATCTTCTTCAGTTGGAAAATGTTTAGCATCGAAAGCATCGATCCAAAATAATGACTCGTATTCTTCCGATGTTGTTTTAGTTCTACAAATTATAATATTAATAATGTATTGCAAAAATCAAATGTTACATGAAGTAGAAATTTGGAATTAAAATGGTCGACTAGTCAAAATGATTGGTCTGGTATATCTAGTGTTAATTAACATAATAATATATTTACAAATAAAATAAAACAATATTTATAAAATATTTATATTAACAAATAAAACCTGTAAGCTTTAAATACGAGTCTTGTAGCTTCCCAGTGTGCAGAAAATACAGCTTCCTTGCCTGTATGCAATGTTTCACATGCCAAAGAATGTATGCCCTTTTCGGTGCAAAGTGGTTGACATAAAATTCCCATAGCCGTACCATCATTGTGTGTTCTACACTGTAAATTGTATCAATAATTTATATTCTTCTTCTTCTTCTTCTTCTTTTTTTTTTTTCATTTACATTTTTTACATTTAATTATTATAATTAGGATTATAATTGAAAATTCTAGCGTGCTATACGTAAAGAGAAGTTTCATTATGTAAAAAATGTCTTGTTTTTTTTTTTCTCTCTATCTTTCTTCTTCTTCTTCTTCTTCTTCTTCTATTTAATGTCGTATCATAACATTTGAATAATAGTTATCACGATGACGTTGCATGCGAATAACTATGATATAAAACAGAAACTGTCGTTTCTATTGGAAAATGTTAAAGATTATGCAAATACCGTTATGAAGAAAAATAATGAAAAATAAAAATACAAATGTGAACATGAAAATAATTCAATAAGAAAATCGTTCTAATTCGAATTTGAATTGAAATTATTTCAATAACGAAATTTCACGTATAAATACTTGAAACAATATTATTTTGTTTTATATCTTGTTAATATAATATCGAATAAAAATTTATCATTTGTTATCACGATCAATGAAGGGATTTGATTTAGAAAAAAAAGTAATTGTGAAAAGATTCAAAAAAAAAAAAAAAAGAAAAAAAAGAAAGGTAATCGTTACAGTAGAACAAAATTTATACAACGTAAAACAAATGTTTGTATTTTATTCAAAATACAATTATTTAAAATGATTTTCTGATTAGGTGATCAATAAAAATGAAAATATTATATGTTATTTTTAAAAATCTTTAAAATGTTTGTTTTTCAATGTTTTTTTTTTTTATTATTTAATATCCTTGAAATCAGTAGTCCTATTAGCATCTATATAAGCTTATACACCATTAGAAAAATTATTGTCCATTAGTGTTAATTATTTTTTAACACTTAATCCCAACCACGTGATGTCAAATGATCTTGCGTACTTTAATTTATAAAAAAATGCGATAAAAAAGTGTGTACAATGTATGCGTTATATAAATAACTATAAATAAAAGATAAAAAAAATTATATAAATAATAAAAATTATAAATAATAAATTATATAACTAATTATATTTATTATTTATTGTATATTTATATTTTATTATTTATTTATATATTTTACTAGGGGTGCCTCGCCACGCGTTGGATAATCATGACTCTTTGTTAATAAACAAATAATTTGCGATTAATAAAATAATATTGCGATTATAAATTGAGATATAAACTATCCTATCTTTCGAGTTGGATGAAATTGCATACAGTGTGCAAAATTTGATTAAAATCGGTTCAGTAGTTTAAAAGTTAATTGCGAACAAACAACGTGACACGTAATTTGTACATATTAAAAAGAAAGAAGAAGATTATATTTATTATTTATTATAAATATGATACTAATGGACAATAATTAAACGAAGAAATAAATAATTGAATAATAAATTACACAACATATCAAAGAAAAAAAAACAAATCTAAAATAACCTAAGAAATAAATGACATTAACTTTTAGTCGAAAAATATGTAAAAAAAAAAAAACCGTGTTCCAATTTACTTCGTAATAAATTAATGTTCTTCAGAGTTCTTTCATCCCCTTATGAAATGTGGTTCAGTTCTGCGTAATAGGGGAACATTTGGAAAGGCGCTTGCGTATTGGTTGATCGTCTTTGGCGCATAGTCCGTTCTTTCGATCCATCCCCCCCCTTTCACCGGTATTCTACCATCCGTTCTCGAAATTCGCGCTAATCCAGATTCATCATTTCTATGTATTTTTATACGTGTTGAAGAAAATAAAAATAGTACACTGAGAACAAATAATAACACGCGATTTACTGTACAAAGTAATAAGAATGTAGAATAATAATAATAATCATAAGAAGAAGAAGAATAAGAAGAAAAAAAAACCTAAGAAAATTAAATGACAACGATGATGAGATCAACTCTTGTTGTTTATCATTTTGTTGTTATTTGTCATCGGTCATTTTTGTTCGTAATAATTGGATAGAATTTGTCTTCAATGAAATATTTTTTGAAAGAAAATATTTTGGAAAACAACTTACCACGCTGATAACGTGTCGCCAAGCTTCTAAGTTCGTGCACATTATACCCCAGTGAAATAGAAGATAGATAACAAAGAGGAATAACGATACTAAAAGACCACCAAACATTTTATAGTGATAGAAGAAACCGGGCAACCTTCGAATGTTCATTTTGAACCCTTTTTTTTTTATATATATATTATTATAATTATAACAATTATTTTGTTTTTATTATTATCAAGAACGAACAATTATGTTACTTCGTTCTGGAAGAATTAATTCAGTATAACACCACCAACACCAGCACAACCACCACCACCACCACCAGCAGCAGCAGCAGCAACAACAACAACTGCAAGAACCTTTCAGTAGTTCGGCAAATTTATTAAACCTTATCGTTTTATCAATCGTTATAATTTTTGCCGTCATGTCGTATCATATCGCGAGTTATTTTTTGCATCAATGATGATGATGATGATGATGATGATCTCTTCTTTTTATAAACTAACTAACTTTGTCCGCCAGTGCTATCTAACTCGCGCGTATTATTTTCTTTTTGTTTTGTTCTTTTTAATGTTTTTCTTTCTTTCCTCTTCCACCAACGAATTTACCCCCTTCCGTTTAGTACAACCAGTAGTAAGCGTGGGAGAATTAAAGAAAAAGATAGAAACAGATAGAGTGATTAGATAGATAGAAATATATATATATATATATATATATAAAGGATGAGAACGAGTGAGAGAAAGACAAAGATTAAGATAAAGAAGGAGAGAAGATATAGTTCGACGAGAGCTTAGGCTACTCGTGGCAATGCGGCATAATCTGCGACACGGGCTCCCCTAAGTGACGTAACAAGCACCACGCACGAAGGAAGCGCCGTCATTTATTGCTGCAAGCGCCTCTGGTGGTGCGCTTCTGGTACCAATGTTTTGCACTGATTGGTCCGTACATTTCAGGATCGTACATTGTTCCAATCGTCACCACCTACCATAACATTTTATACTCACTAAACTAACGTACGAAATTTTTCTGATGAAATTATTTTTTCAATACGCGCGTTCGTGTTCATTTTCTCAAGTAAAGAAAAAAGAAAAAGTAGAAGAAAAAAAATATAAACGCAATATAACGGATTGAAAGTTATCGGCGATAACGTATAATCGTATTTAAAAAAAAAAAAAAAACAAAAAATAAATAAATGTAAAAATAATAAAAGTAAGATTTGAGCGTATCGACGTCATGTGACCGATCGATTATTACTTGCTCCCCTTAGCCTTCGATATCAGTCGATAATTGCAAGCGCAAACGCGTGACCATTTCGAATTTTCATATAACTTTATTAACCAAAACTTTCAACGATCGTTGTTATTTACAAATCAATTGTATATCAAATGAATATTTTATAATTGTATCAAGACAATGTTTATTTGTCATTTGCATCGACAAATTTTATTAACTCGCGAATGTTTTGTTTGTTTGTAATTTTTTTTTGTTTACTATATATTTCTTGTGTTTTTTTTCTCTTTCTTACTTTCAACAGGATAGGAAGAGGACGCATTTGCGTGACGCGAACGCCACGCGCAGCTGCGACCTTCGTCGCCCTTGTCCCACCGGTTGTATGCCATACGAGTGATACTCCTCGTATTCATCATTTTCCCGAGCGACGCACTTAAACGTGGTGGTGCTGTTGGCTGCTGCAACGACGACGTCGACGACGTTTATCCTATTTTTCCTTTATCATTTATTATTTTTTCTCATTCTCTCTTTTATCTCTCATCAAATCTTTTCATTACTCTGTCCTCTAACACTCTTACACCGTCTCCTCCTATATCCCTTGTACGTAAGATATTTTTTCTAATTGATATTTAATCTGTTGAAAAGATACAAATGAAGAAAAAAAGATGCGCCCACGCACACGTTTAATTCATAAACGAAGATAATTTTTTTCGTCAATTTCTCATTTTTTTGTTTTTGTTTTAATAATTTATCTCTGGCAAAATAAAAACAAAAAAAAAGAAATTACGATAGATAAAGATAATAACATTTGGTGAGAGATTTAAGAGAACAAGTTTTAATTGGCAGAATTAAGTGAAAGGGGGTGACAAAACAAAAAATAAATAAAAAAGGAAAGAAATAATAATATAGAAATTGTGCGGTGCGCTACGGTGCGGTGCCAGTGCGGTGCGGTCCCAGTGCGGTCCCAGTGCGGTGCAGTGGCGGGCAAAGTAAACGGCGCCGTGCGTACGGCGCTGTGCGTTGATAGACAGCGCAGTTCAGTGCAGTTACATTCAAATTTTATCGAAGTAGAAGAACAAGCAGAAGAAGCAGAAGAACAACAACAACAACGCATTTTTCTTAATCAACAATTACGTGATACTAGTCTACGAAAGAACAGGGATATATTTAAAAAGGAATATACTGATCTAAAAAATCGGTGAGTTATAGTTGTGACGTATACTTTTCATTGCATTTACCTTTGACCTTCTCGCATGACCTTTTCCAATGGATTTGCCGTACTACGTGCTATTCGGCGGGGATGTCAAACGAGTCAAATCATTTTTTATCTTTTTTTATTTTATTTCTGTTCTCTCTCTCTCTCTCTCTTTCCTCTTTTCTCTTTCCTCTTTCTTTTCTATTTTTGTTTTTATCTTTTAAAATAAATAAATCATTGATAACAAGACGTACGATAAAAAATTTAACTATTTTTTTTTTTTTTTTTTTTTTTTTTTTTTTTTTTAAACGATGACAGTAATTTTTCTTGTCTCTTTTTCAATTTTACAAAATAACAAAAATCAATACAAATTACTATTAATTTATTCAATGATTATTATCCTTATTTATTTGTTAATTTTTTTTACAATTGTTTATAATAATAATAATAATAATAATAATAATAATAATAATAGAAGATTTTCGTTGCTATTAATGTGAAATAAAATCAAATCAAACTAAACAATTAACAAAATTAAAAACATAAAACAAGCTTAAATCTAATGCGAGGATGATTTTATTTGAAATTGCGCGCGCACTTTAAACCCGTCGCGAAAATTCTTGACTTTGCGCCATCCAGTATAGGTTATTTTTGAGCTATTTCAATCACTATTACAGATCCTCGTCGTAAAACAGAACATATATATATATATATATGTATGTATATATAATTTTGCAAATGTCTTGTTTCTATTTTTTGTATCTACTTTCTCCCACTTGTATTTCTCGAATGAACATTAGGATTTAAAAATATGTGTCTTTGTTTAAAATCTAATTGATCTTACTTACACACACATACACACACATATATATATATATAATAAGAGTATTCAAGTATGAAACGTACACAGATTAGTGACGTCATTGTTCACTCTATAGTATCAATTTAATATTTAATAATTATTATCGCGTGGTTGTATTAATATTTCATTCATCGTTAGTGTCAATTAAATTTCTTCAATACTCGATAGTATCGAATTTAAATAGTTACCCCCTCCTCTCCCCACGTCTTCTCTCCCCCTCCCCTCTCCCTTCCCCAACCATAATCATATTATTTATCAATACTCATCGTGTTGACTTTGATACATCCTGTACATCTTACGAGAAAATAAAAATTAAAAATAAAAATAAAAATAAAGAAGAGAGAATTTTTTAACGCTCGCAAAAAAAAAGAAAGAAAGAAAAAAAAAACAAGGAGGTGAACAATTTTATTCGAAAGTATTTCGAAACGGAACAATGGACTCGGTTAACGTTAATTGTGAATTATGGTCAATCGTCACACGAACCCAACCCAAGTAAGTTCAGCAACGTAGTCCTCGCTTGGTGTAGTTGGTAAAATTATTCCTTGCTAACTACTTAGGATAAAACGAATAAAAAGTTTGTGCTTTTTTATCGCATTAAATTTTCATCGAATTTAATTGAAACAACATATAACCGATTGCTTTGTTTTTTAATGTAAAAATTTACTTTGAAAATATTAATTAAAAAAAAAGAAAAAAAGAAAAGAGAAAAGAAAATACACCTCACAAACTTTTACTTTAATAATTAATAAATAAAAATATAGGTATATACTATATTTTAAAAGATGTTATCCACGAAAGCCACTAAAGTGGCGTATCATACTAGAAGATGTTATCCACGAAAGGATAACTTCGCGGACTACAACGCGGACATTAGGTTCACCTTCACTCTAATATTACTAAAATAAATTTTTGGTAATAATTAAATATGAAATTTAATATATAATTATATTTATATTAAATATATTATATTGAATATATATATATTTATATAAATAATTAAAATTTTGGTATTTAAAAAAAAAAGAATAAAAAAACCATCAGTTATGCAATTTCAAAGTTAAAATTTTTGGTACAATAAACGTACGAGTTTGGATTCACTAGGATAAAGTTATACTATAGTTTAACCTTTTAGGTACTATGCGCCACTTTAGTGACTTTCACGAATGCCATCTTCCAGTACGACGCACCACTATAGTGGTTTTCGCTAATGTCATCTTCCAGTACGATGCGCTACTACAGTGGCTTTCGTGAATAACATCTTCCAGTAAGATGCGCCACTACAGTGGCTTTTGTGGATAACATCTTCCAGTACGATACGCCACTACAGTGGCTTTCACAAATGCCATCTTCAAGTACGTTGCGCCACTATAGTGGTTTTCGCTAATGTCATTTTCTAATACGATGCGCTACTACAGTGGCTTTTGCAGATGCTATCTTCTGGTACGATGCGCTATTACAGTGGCTTTCGCGGATAACATCTTCCAGTACGACGCGTCATTATGGTGGCTTTTACAAATGCCATCTTCCAGTACGACGCACCACTATAGTGGTTTTCGCTAATGTCATTTTCTAGTACGATGCACTACTACAGTGGTTTTCGCTAATGTTATCTTCTAGTACGATGCGCTACTACAGTGGCTTTTGCAGATGCTATCTTCCAGTACGACGCGCCATTATGGTGGCTTTCACAAATGCCATCTTCCAGTACCATGCACCACTATAGTGGTTTTCGCTAATGTCATCTTGCAATACGTCGCGCCACTACAGTGGTTTTCGTGGATAACATCTTCTAGTACGATGCACCACTATAGTGGCTTTCGCGGATAACATCTTTTAAAATATATTACAATTTTATTTATTAATTATTAATGTAAATTGCCTAATGATAAGTTAAAGTATTTTGAAGAAAATATTTGTCCTTAAGTTGACAAATTGGGTTAAAACATTCGGAAAAAAATTGTTCAGTTCATGTTCCCTCTTCTTTCTCGTTTGTTTTTGTTTTCATTGTTATTGGTTAATTGAACATCTTTGAAGATGAGATGGAGGCATCAGAGGCAAAAGATATTTACACGTCTCAGCAGATCCGCTGACTCCGGTCGAGTGAGTGCAAGCGGTTATCAGTCGCGAGGCTTACGTGCGGTTGCTATGCGATATGGAAGGGGCTTTTCGAGTCACCTACTAGTTCGACCAGTCAGAAGTCAGTATGCGTGAACCGGCCGGTCGTGCTGGCCCCTTTTCTGTTTTCTCGTTCGTGAACGTTACGTGCTTTTTCCCCCCTTCCCACCCACCAACTTTCCCACCTCCTCCACGAGCCCAAAAATTGCAATACTTGTTATTACTTTTGTTTCGTCATTTGTTTTAATTTTTGTTGTTGTTTTGTTTTCGTTGGAATTCCAAATTTTCGTAGTACTCTAATCATAGTACTTCATTTTTTGTTGTTTTTTTATGATGACGATGAAAATGACTATGACGATGACGATGATGATAGTGGTGGGTGGGTAGGTTTTGTTAATCTTTAATTAAATTTAATTAAAGATAATTGACTTATTAAAGAGAAATTATTTCATTGATTGGATTAATTGTTCATTCATCTCGGTGACGATGAATTTATTGAAAGATAGTAAGATTATTTTGATTGAAATTTGTTTATAGATTTTTTGATGAATTGATGGATCCGACAGGATTGTTGTACTGAATGTCAATGAACTCTCGGTAATATCGGTGTACGAAAAATTTGTACATGATCGAAAGTGTGACGGTGACGGTGACGGTGACGGTGACAGTAACTGTGACGTGGTCCGGATTGGATGACAAGTACTATGATTTCTCGTTGATTTTTATTTTCTTGAATGTTTTTTTTTTCTATTCCTTTCCTTTCTTTCTTTCTTTCTTTTATTTACAATCTATCCGATAAACTCGGTGTATTTTTATTTTATTTCCCCGTTCGTTCGGAGTTTATCAATTACACGAGTATCTCTCATCGTGCAAAAAAAAAAAAAAACAAAAAAAAAACTTAAATTACCAATAAGGAAATTATTTTGTTCTCCATTATTGTCTTTTTTTTTGTATTCATTGAATTTTTTTTCCGCGCAATGAAATTTCTCCTACAATTGGGGGATTTTACGAGATATTAAAAATAAGCTTGGCAAGAGGAACAGAAGAACATTGTGGACCAAAATTCAATGTGAAGGAAACAAAAAAATAGCAAAGCAAGTAAGCAAGCAATCAACCAATCAAAGGTGCTCCTCCTGCTCTTCTTTGACTTTAAACGCATATTATTCAACTCAGAAAAAGAGGGGGAAAATGATCTTAGCGCCTACGATGGAAGAAAATTCGAGTATCTTCGAGTCGGGAAAATTGAACGGACATAGTATGACGGTAATTTGTCTTCTTCTTCTTCTTCTTCCTCTTCTTTCTCTTTCTCTTTCTTAAGTCGACCCTGTATGCGATCAAGTTTCTAAATATACACCAATGAAAGTTCGAAGTCTCGATTGGGAGAGGGGGGATGGGGCGGAAATGAAAAGGTGGGAGGATAAAAATACATCGGTTCATTTTTCTCTACGTCTGTCGACCATTTTCTTTTTTTTTTTTTATTTTAAACATTTTATTTCAAATTTTATTAAACAATATTTATTATTAATTATATTAAATATAATATAATATTTATTTATTTATTTATTTACTTACTTACGTGTTTTAAGACCTTTGGTTTGTAAAATTAATTTTCAGATAAAATTATATAATATATTAATGATTATAAATAATATGAAATTGAGTGTTTTCATGCCAAATACATAAATAGCTATTCGTTCAAAAAACTTGACCAGTTGTCATCGATAGCGTAATTGGTAGAGCAGTTGCTTGGAAATTGAAAGATCGTAGGTTCAAATCCCCCCATTCCTAAGTTTTTTTCAAGTCCAGCAGGTTCCAGTTTTTTCTTAATTAATCCCATCAATGCATTAATTTTAACCAAATATTTACATAATTAAATTTGAACCTGTAATAATTAAAAATTATATAATTATATTATATAATCTGTAAAAAAAATAATTTTGGGTTTTAAAATCCCCCCACCACAATCTTCTCAATATTCCAATTTCTTCCATTAGGTTCCAGTTTTTTCAAGAATAATAAATCCTTCAATGCATAAATTCTCTAATTAAATATTTACATAATTAAATTTGAACCTGTAATTATTAATTATTATATAATACTGTATAAAAGAATTATTCTGGGTTTTCAAATCTCCCTCAATCTTCTTCTCCCCCAGTTTTTTCACGAATAATTCTACCATGTGCTGCATATGAATTATAATTAAAAAAAAAATGCTTAACCAGTTATTTGCATAATTAAATATTGAACCTGTAATAATAAATTAATTATTAATTATTATAATCTGTATATAATGAAAAAATATTTCATTCGAATATCCCCTCCAACATTTGTATTTCAACTCCGCCCAATGAATGAATATTTCACCGTGAACCCTCCCGAAGGTCGCGTCGTTGATGATTGACGATGCACTCTCGGTTGTTGGCGGCCAAAAGATAAAATTGCGATTTTTTCTTTAAATGCCTTGACACCGAAAGGAAAAATCTTTCTCTCTCTCTTCTTTCTCTTCCTCTCTCTCGGTTGTGTTTGCTCTTTAACCTTGCTTCTTTTATAATCTCCCATTACTTTTTTTTTCTTTTTTTCATTATTATTCTCTCCAATACGAGATATTTAATTTACTTGAAATATTTCATGTAAATATTATACTTATATTATCATTAAGAATAATTATTAATAAATCGCGATCTTTCAATTTTCGTATATATCCGTGTTGTGTGTGTGTGTGTGTGTGTGTGTGTGGGGCTGTGTTTGCATGAGGTGAACGCCAAAACTTGTAGAGCTTTCCTCATCATCATATTTCGTCGAGTTATGTATGTGCATATGCGTATATGTATGTGTACGTGTGTATTTTGTACGTAGCATTTCGCGAGCCTGAAGAAAGATTCTATTTGCGTCTCACAATCAGCCAACGAGGAGAAGTAAAGAGAGAAAGAAGTAAAGAAGAAGATCTTCTTCTCTACTTTTGTCTTCAACTACTCATCGTTGGTTAGTTCGTTCGTTCGTTCGTTCGTTCGTTAGTACGTTAGTACTCGTGTTATATATCTTACATATACGTTCTTTCTCTTTCTGATAGTGTGAGAAAGAAAAAGAAAAAGAGAGAGAGACAGAGAGAGAGAGGAGACACTTTAAAACGGCAGAGAGTGCCATTGCACATTCGACAGGTGCGCTTACGCCAGTTTTATTTCTCTTCCTTCTTCTCAAACGAAAGGGCAAATCATTTTTAGAAATTAATTATATATATATATACAGTTAACTTGTATAAGTATAGATAGATAGATAGATAGATAGGAGGAGGAGGAGGAGGAGGAGGAGGAGGAATATAGCAATGTTAGTTGCTTAAATACTCACTTGACTTTTCTTCCGGGTTTTTTTCCTTTTTGCGTAACAACGTTGCACATTGCTCGATAGAAGATCACGAGTAGTAGTAGTAGTGTGTGTATGTGTGTGTTTATATGTGTGTATATTTGAAGTATGTTTGTTTGTTTATAGATACAGTTACAAATATTTTATGTAGTGTTATATTTTGATTAGTTACATTCTAATGATTCGAAACAGAATGATTGCATCATTGTTTGGTTAAGTTAATTAAGTGATAAGAATGTATAATAAATTGTTATACGATTATCATTTTCATTATTTATTATCGTTTATTATTAATTTGAAATATATATATATATATATATTTATTTTTTTAATTATAAGTAAGTAATGTCAAGTATATGAAACAAAAGTTTTTCATTAAACAAAATTATTATTATTATTATTATTTGTGTGTGTGTATGTGTATGTTTGTGTACTTTGGTCTTACATGTAATCCATTCATGACACGAGATAACGTAAATTGATAAGAAGAAAAATAGTAAGTTGTTTGGAAAAATTCAATTACTATTTAAACTAACTTTAAATTATTTAACTATTGAATTATTTACAGTTCTATTAAATTATTATTTTACATTGTTATAAATAATGATTGATTTGATGAATTTTTAAAACGCGTATCATTTAACCCTTCGTCTCGTTTTCAATATTATTTCTTTTTATTTATTTTCTCTTTCAGATTTTATCTTATCGAAAACTCTTCTTCTTCTTCTTCTTCTTCTTCTTGTTCATCTTATTCTTCTTCTCTTAAATACTTTGCCGATGTTTTATACTTCTTACTTTTTTTCTTTTCTTTACTTTCTTTTTTCATTTGCAGTAGTTGTTCTAAGTGAAGCGTTAATAGCCCTGATAACCTTACGTATTGTTTTACGATTACGATTACTTAGGGAGTAACAATCGCTAGTATTATTAGTATAACGTTTCGTTATTTGCATGACTTCATCGTTGCTTTTTCCATTCTTCGTCATTTTGTTGAAATTACAAATTTATTATTATATTATTTATTTATTTTTTCTTTCTTTCTTTCTTTCTTTCTCTCTTCAATTATGAATAAATTTATATTCGAATATATAATCGATAAGATACAATTATTTATTTATTCATCAATGGTTTGGTTTATTCATTTCATACTTCTACGGGCTTAATATTCAATAAAATATTTCAATCAGTAATTCCTGAATAGCTCAGGCGTTAGAGACCCACTTCTGTCTCCCTTTACAATTACCAGCATCGACAGATCGAGTCCCAATTGGTAGCTACATCTTATAATTCACTTGTCACGAGTCTCAATTAAATTATTTTAATAATTTATAAATAAAGTATAATATTATTATTTTATTATAATGATATAAAATTTTAATGAGAGTAATTATTCCAATGTGTGTAATATTTATAAATGTAAAATTACGTGGATTTATTGTTTAAAAAATATCAAAGAAAAATGAATGAATTATACGTTGCAATCATTTCGTACTCTTTTACAGTCTTAATATTCAATTAAATATTTAAATAATTTATAAATAAAATAATAATATGATTTAATAATATATATATAATATTAAAAATTAAATTATTCAATTAAAAAACACAATAATAATTATATATATATAATAATAATAATAAAATAATATATTATATTATTGTACATATTAATATAAAATTTAATGATATATATATCATATTAAAAATTGAAATATAATTAATATTTAAATATAAATACTTAATTATATAAATATAATTGAATATAATTAATTCATTTCAATTTAATTATAATTTAATATCTTAACCCTTTGCACTCGAGACCTTTTTTGCTTGCCCTTACCAAGTGCAGAAACATTTTACATGTACTTTAAAGTCATTTATAAACAAACTAACGTATACAAATAATCAAATTTCACCAATTTATTTGATTTTATATCAAAAAACAACAAAATTTGAGAAACATTATACTTTATAATTAGTTTTTGTATGATATTTTGTAAAACAATACCCAAAATTCATCCTAGGTGTTTATCAGGACACCTATCTCAATAATATGTTACTTGTGACCTACCTCCAGGTGTATTACGAACAGAGCAAACCTTACAGTCCCTTTTCGACCCTTTAAGTATTATCTTTAAGTATATCTTAAAAGAAATATCTTATCACAGATCGTAAATAAGCAGATAGAGTAACAAAAGATTTGAAATTAGTTGTCGGGCGCTGTATCAGCGCCGTCCGAGTTGTCACCTAAATCTGCCGAGTGCAAAGTTTGAATTTTATTTAAATTAAATATAATTTAATTAATTAGTTATATCTTATCTTAATATATATAAATTACGTGTCACGTTGTTTGTTCGCAATGGACTCTTAAACTACTGAACCGATTTTAATCAAATTTTGCACACTGTGTGCAGTTTCATCTAACTTGAAATATAGAATAGTTTATATCTCAATTTATAATCGCAATATTATTTTATTGCGAATTATATTGTGTTTATTAATAAAGAGTCATGATTATCTCTGTTACTTTGATAAGATTCTAACAGATGGCGGTATAAGGTAATTCGTTGACTTAAAGGACGTGTGTATCGGACTGATTGTGAGCCACAGTAACGTGTGGCGGGAGATTATTGTTTAAAAATATTGAAAGAAATGAATGAACAATACGTTGTAAAATTAATAATTAATTTTCACATATTCACATATCTACAAAATTATAAACATTATTATTCATAATTTTATTTACTTACAATTAATTATACTTATACTAGCGTGTCTACGTGTACGTACGTTTTTATTATATTAACAAGATTACACGTGTGTGTGTGTGTGTGTGTGTGTGTGTGATCGTATAAATGTGTTTGTAAACTAGCATGATACATACGCGCACTGTTTTTCTTCTCATGCGAATTGTAGTCTCTCGCCTTGAATTTTCATTAAGTCTCTTCGTAATACGTCAAACAAAGTATACACATATATGTATATATACATACATACATATATATATATATACATATATTTATTATTACCTTACTTGATTCACATCAGTGAATCGTTAAACTTGACATTGGCAAAGTATTTCACGTAATTTGTTTTGAAATTTGATAAACTTATTATTGTAATTCCAAGTTTACAAAAGTGATTTTATATTATTTATTTAATATATTGTTAAAGTTAATTGGACATTTTATTAAAACAAGATAAAATATAAGATAGAAATATTGACATAATTTACAGGATAAAAATATTTACATAAACACAGTTTTTGTTAGAAAATTTGTTCAAGTGAAATGAATGATTTTAACGAGATATATAAAGATCTTTTTGTCTTTTTAAATTATTATCAAATAACAAAATGAACAAGTTCAAGGTTTTATCAAATAATTTCTAATCATCAGTGTGATATTTATGGTAAATAAGATAATAACATATATAGATCGATTTATTGTGTGTAGCATAAATAAATGAACTATTTAAAAATCATTAGTGTTTGTGTGTAGAAGATAATAAATAGAATAACTAATTATAGTATCACATATCACGAAGGATGTTAGGTTAGAATCGTTGTTTCATTGTCGGATAATATTTATTTAATATGATTATTATTTTAATAATTATTAATAATATAACGTAATTATTTCATTAATATCATTGTTAATATATATATATATTATTAGAAATAATAACGTTATTATTTATAACGTTAATAATGTTATATTATAAATATTACGTTATTATTTATGTTAATTATATATATTATATACGTTAATATATATATATATATATATATTATATTATTAATAAATAATATTATAATATATATATATGTAGTTAGATATGTTATATATGTTAATATATATAATATTTTTTAGATATTATATTATATTTATATGTATGTATAATATTTATTAAATATATTATTTTATAATATCATTTAATATTATAATATTATTTAATTGTATATATAATTAATTAATATATTATATAATTAATATATAATTAAATATTATAGTATTATAATTAAATTTATAATTTAATTTATAATATTATATATCTATATCTATATATATATATATATATATATTATATTACGTGTAGAAATAAATTGATTTATATATAAAATGTTGAAATAGATTTTCATTATATATATAGGGTGGGTCAGAACATTTTACCATTTAGAATTACATTATTATTATAACGCGTAGCAAACAATTTTTCAAATGGAGTTGAATGGCTTTGAAAGGGGGTTCATACTGATGATACATTTTTTTTGTTTTGTAGGTGGACGTGTAAAGGATACATGAAAGTCATTAATGTTTTTTTTAAACGGAATCATATATTTTCTATTGCATCATGGGATGCTCCTTCATAGTATTTACAAAAAAGTAATAACCTATTTATGTAAAAAAAAAAAAAACAAAAACAAATTATTACTTTAGGAGGTATTTTAATTTTTACGTCTATTTACAAAAAAGAGGTTCAATGTGGCGACGATCATTTGCATCAGTACACTGTCTAAATCGAGAAATTAATGACTCATTAATGTTTTTTAATGTATGTGATGTTATTTTCTTACATTCATTGACGATACGATCCCTCATATCGGCCATTGTAGTCGGAGGCTTAGCGTAAACTTGATTTTTTAAGTAGCCCCATAAGAAAAAGTTGAGGGGCGTTAGATCTGGTGATCTAGACGGAAAATGAATGGGCCCACCCCGTCCTATCCAACGATATATATATATATATATGTGGGACGAGCGCCTCCATGCCAAACTTATTGGGCATTCCTGAGAAGGATTGGTCGGTGGGCCCTGGATAGCTCAATTGGTTAAAAAGAGCAGTCGCCCGGGAAAGCGAAAGATCCGTGGTTCGAGTCCCCCCGGTTCCAGTCAGTTCAGCGGTTCAATTTTTTTCACGAATCCCACATATATATACATATTATTATTAAATTAATATAATAATATAGTTACTACTAATATAAATAATATTTAATAAATAATAAAATAATAAAACAATAAATATATTATACATTACATACATACACGATATATCGTATATATAAAAATCATGTTAATATAATAATATAATATTCTATACTATATATATACAGTACAATATAATATACTATAGTATAATACTATTATATTACAAATAATATGTTTATTTAATATATAAATTAACTTTTTAATATAAATTATAATAATTAATAATATATATTATATATTATAATATATTTAATAATGAATATATTATACATAATAGACACATACGCGGTATCGTAAATACATATATATGTATATTATATTATATTATGTATAATTTACATAATACTTAAATAACCTTGCTCAATCATCAATGATGATCGATAAGACGTAATTTTAAACATAAGAGAAACAGAGAGAGAGAGAGAGAGAGAGAGAGAGACAAACACACTCAGAGAGAAATGTTTTATTTGCATTAACAGATACCGGTTAAAGTCCTAATCTATTTGAAACAACAGCAAAACTTAATCGTAAAAAAATGAAAATGAATATTGATTATTATTATTATTAATTTGATATAAACGATCATTTTTTTATACGTTTTATTATTATAAAAAAAATGTGAAATATTTTCTTACAGTAATATTCCGTTAAATGTTGAAAACAAATGGTTGGGTGGTATTTATGACATGCCAGACAACGACAACAACTACGACGACTAAGAAGACAACTACATCGACGACTACTACGTAGACATTTTAAAAGTACGAATCACGTGTACGGCATGTAGGCGTACTTGACTAAGAGCCAGACGTATTTATACCGCTCCACTTTTCTCGTGGTCGACGTTATGTATCGAATACAGTCAGCTTGTTTTAATTTTTTTTTTCTTCTGTCTCTTTCTCTCTCTCTATCTCTCTCTCTATCAATCTCTCTCTCTCTCTCTCTTTCTTTCTTTCTTTCTCGTTAAAGAAGGTTTTCGTTGTTTATCTTTTTCTATTTTTGATCATTTTGTTTTTCCCTAAATGCGAAGTTTTAGGTAAAATTTTGACGATGATGGTTGATTTACAACTTGGCATGCGGGTAACGTATTTTTACGTTTCTCGTAGTCTGTCACTGGAGAGCGGATCACGTCAATATACGTATTTAATAGATTTATGGTGGATAATTGGGTAACGTATAATTACAATACAGTGAAGTGGATAAAGCGTTTTGTTATATATATATATAATGATGAATTGTACATTTTTCAATGTATATGTTGTATATAATTCGACGAAGACTCAAAAAATAAGGTAGAAGAAATTTTTGATCAAATTGCAGCGCGATTCATGAAAAATTGCCCGCTGCACGCGTAAATTGACGGCCAAGTATACCCGCATGCCAAGTGTTAAAAGGATTTTATAATTGTTAGGTTTAATTCCAAAATTTGTGCACTTATTCTATTGCAAGTGAAATGTTGATATTAAAAATGTATGAACCTTTTTTTTTTGGGATTCACTCTAATATATAATAGGGTTAACCTAAATTTAATTTACAATTATTTGAATAATCAAATGTTCGTGAATTTTATTTTGTTGCTTTAGAACGTGCAATTTCATTTTTGAAGTCAATTAAATTACTTTATATGCAAGTGAAATGTTAATATAAAAGACCCCACGAACTTGTTTGGTTCCTAACCTAATATTAGGGTTAATCTAAATTTAATTTAAAATATAGGGTGCATCACAACAATTCGCGAATTCATTTTGTTACTTCAGATATGTGCAATTTTTCTTTTTTTTTTTGAAGTCAATTAAATTACTTTATATGCAAGTGAATTGTTTTAAAAAAATCCACGAACTTTTTTAATTCCTAATCTAATATTAGAATTAACCTAAATGTAATTTACAATTATTTGAATGATCAAATGTTCGTGATTTTTTTTTAACATTAACATTTCCAAATTAAATTTCACAAAAAGTACACAATCCATTATACAGTTTCAAACTATCGAAATTTTCAAAAGAATAAACGCAAATAACTTTTGTTTCCCTTTAACAATTGATTCAACGATAGAACGATTAATACTGACAATTACATTTGATATTTCAGATCAATACGGGTAATCGGGAACAAAAGGAGTTGGACGAGTCTAGGAGTTCGAGTTCGAGTTCAAGTTCACAATTGGACTTGGACGAGAGCTCGGTCAAGGATTCATCCTCTATTAACATCGATAAAACACCAACAGCACCAACGATAACAACAACAACAACAACAACATTCGGTGATAGTTCGAAGAGTAAAAATATAGAAGAAGATAAAACGTTTGAGATGAGCAGTAGTACAAACACGGCAGGTACCGAATATGGAAGAGGACGAGGTGGTCACGGTGACAGTTCATGCGGATTGGTTGGTTCTATATTTTCCGGTGGTTGTCGTGGACGTGCTGAAGCATTTGCCAGACGTCTTCATCGACGGCTTACATCATTGGGTAACGCCGATGATAATTCGGAAAGTTACAAAACCCCATCATCGGTTGCTGGTGCATCGGTTATTACAAAACCGATAACACGCGAGGTTGCTTCATGGTTGCACGGACCTAGCGAAAAAACAACAACCAATTCTGTTGCCCCTAACATTGTTAACAATCCAATCGGTGCTCGAGTCTTTCATCGACAACCGCGACATCAAGCGGATAACAACGAGCTTTACTACGATTTCGATGATGATTTAGATGATTTCGAACAGGAACCCAGTTCACCCGGTGAAGAAGTTACGGCTGCCGAATTGGCAGATTTATTGGTTAACACGGAAATACTTAAAACCAATCATCATGATACTTGTCATTGTTCACCTAACGGTCCTAGATTAGGAATCGATCAAGATTCCGAATCGGAATGTATTTACGTATCACCGGTAAGTGGTACTTCACCTGTCAGTGAATCATCTGAAATTTATTTCGATCCAGAATCATCAGACGTGGAAAAGAACAAAAACGAGGTTTATTTCGATCCAGTTACAAGTTCGGAAAGCGAACAATTGATATCCAATAATTTGGACGATGTTTCTTCCACGATAAAAGGACAATTTTCTTCATCCAGTAAACCATTGGAAAATATTTCTATCATTTATCGCGAGGATTCATCGGATTCCAGTTTATCATCGAACAAAAACAAACCCTTGAATAGGTTTCGTTTCGATAAAACTCGTCAAAATAAAATCACTGTAAAAGATGCTACTACCTTCAGTTCTGAAGATTCGTTGAACGGTAGAAGTTCGCGCGAGACAACGTCACCAAGTCACGAATCACTTTGGAGTACGTTTGACGATGATAGTACGGTTTCCCTGAAAGATGATAACACATCTAAAAACAATTGCAATTATTTACGCAAATGTCTGATCAAATCTCATTCGGATTCCGAGATACCGGACAACGTGATCAGAACATTTGCAGCGACCAATACGTTACCATTAACTGTTGAAAAAAACGAGGATGATGATGATGATGATAATGATGATGATGATGATGATAATGATGATGATGATGATGATGAAGGATACAACGTTAATGATTTTCCAAGTGTATCGAATGAACGAATTAACATTGATACGATTGAACAATCGGATTCTTCTAATGATTTTATCAAAGATAACAAACCTATTGCAAACGTTAGCACGGAATTATCGGATACTATTAACGATGACAGTAGTCCTACCGAATTAGAAACAGATTTAGAAGATTCCATAACTATACCGGAAATTATAGAACGGGATGAGTTTGACCACTCGATTTATGCTAGCACGTTAAACCTAAACGATGAACTCATGGTTGAATGTACCACGGGTAAAAGACTGACGGAAAAATCGGATAATTTAGCAATTAACGAGGTTACTTTGCAAATTGATCATGTAACAGTATTAGACGATAAGGTAAACGAGAAAACGTGTGATTTTCTTAACAAAGATAAAAAATGTAACGGCAGTAATCAAGATGACAGTTCAATAAGCAAACAGAAAAAATGGTTGGATGAAGGAAAAGAAAAAGAGGAAGAGAATGAGGATGAACAGATTGAGACTGGGACTAGAAAAAGGGAAGGAAAGGGAAAGGTTACTACGGAAGATGAAGAGGAAGAGGAAGAAGAGGAAGATGAAGAACAATTAAATGGCAGACCACGAAGGATTAGGCGTAGTTCATCGTTGAAAACTGGCAAGACTCCACCTGGTACACCTGGTAGAAAAAAAATCGTCAGATTTGCCGATGTCTTAGGATTGGATCTTGCCGATGTACGAACATTCTTAGACGAGATACCAAAGATACCAAATTCCGCGTATAACGATTTGATTTACGACGATAGTTTTCAAAAAGAAAACAGTCCGTTGAATTTAAGTTTGTCTACCACGAGTTGGGACAATCGTAGTGGCTCCTCCGTACCTAGAATTGCTGATAGAACATTGGTACCGTTGTTTCAACAACCCGCTGGTCTTTCGAATTTTCTCGATCTCATCAGAGAACGTAAAGTATGTTTGGAAAATGTTTTGGTACAGGATCCTATAAGTTTAAGCATTCAAGGTACGGTTAGAGTTCTCAATTTAGACTTTCACAAATCTGTACACATCAGATATACATTGAACTCGTGGAAAAATTACAGTGATTTGCAAGCAACTTACATATCCAATTCGTGCGACGGTTTTAGCGACAAATTTTCATTCGTACTTTATTGTCACACGTTAACGATTGGACAGAGATTAGAATTTGCCGTACGTTTTCAATGCAAGGGTACACAATTTTGGGATAACAACGATGGCAAAAATTATTGTTTTCAATGTTTACCCGTATCAACAAGAGTACAATATGTACCAATAGCTACGAGAGAAAAACAAAGGGACAGAGACTGGTCACCTATATTTTATTGATCCTCTTTTAGATTATTATATATAAAATAATAATGTTTATATTTTTAAAAACAACAAGTCACTTACTGATTTTGGGTTCCTAATCGTTACATAAATGTTACATTACCCTCTGAGAGATTATATTTAATATTAATAATAATAATAATAATAATAATAATAATAATAATAATAATAATAATATTAATTAAATCGGGTACAACAACGTCTTTCCCAATATTCAACAATTCAATCAACGACGACGATGACAATGTCAATTATTATTTCCTGCCAATTTCTGAACAATAATACTAAATACTCAACTAATCGTCCAATCAAATCCGTAAATATTTTTTCAAAAATTCTATGTCATATATATATATATATATATATTCGTAAAGAAAGACTGACAAACCGAGAAGAACAAATATCAAATGTTAAAAGGAAAGTTATTTTGCGTTTTTACTAGAACGAATCGATTAAAATAAAACAAGAGAAAAAAAATGTAAAAAAGAAAAAGGGGTTTATACTCTTTGTCAAGTGTTACCAATCTGACAGCTACGAAGTATAGTTGTTTTTTTGTTCTTTACATTTTGTTTTGATTGAAAAAGCACATGCAAAACAAAAATATCTTTTGTTTTATGATAAATGTAAGAAGTTCAAAAGCAAACCCCTTTTTCAAATAAATCGTTCATAATACACCTTGGGGTATGATATGTGCGTGCGTGCATGTGTGTACTCGTATCCTTCTGTGGCAAGGTTTTCAATGAAAATGATTTGAACGAAAAAATTGTTAAACCTATGATCATCAATCCGAAGAGGATAATCTTAAAACCCCATTACTATGACAATATTATTAAACATCGATAATTTAAAAGAATGTAAAAATTTTGTAAAATTTCGTTCGTTATCTCGAACACACACACACACACATATTTTTCTTTTCAATTATTTTATCGGTAAATGTTCCATAAAATTGTGACGCGTATATTAAATAGACGAGAGTATTACAATTGAATGACGTATTTTGTTTAAATGCAAATTTTAAGATAGTTTTTATGGGAAATATGATGATGAATGATGATGACAATGAATTGTATATTCAATTTTATTATATAAATAATTGTTTTCAATTTTAATGACTAAAATCTATATATTGTTAATTAGATCGTTTATAAAAAGTCCATGCAATTTTTGTTTTATAAATAAATATACAATTTTATGTTTTTATTATTAATAACACACTAGACATGTTTAAAAACCTAATGTGGGCAAATTATACTATACTTTGTTTAATTCGAACGCAAGAACAGAGAGAGGAGATCAGGAAGACAATTTAAAGACTGTGTGGTATACATAAAGAACCTTATGCATATTTATAAATCGGTTATATTTATTATCTAGATGATAAGATATATTATATCTAATAGCGAATACATAGAATCTAAATTTTGTCGTTTCTTTTTATATAGGCAACAGTTTGGTTTATTTATAAAACTCATTGTGTCTTAATTAAACGACAATTTATATTATCTGTCTGATCGTTATTAGATAATTATAATTATTATATTTAGATAAATATAAACCGATTATTTATATACAAAGTTTTATTTATAATCCCCAACAGGTCCTTGGTTGTGTCTTCTGACCCTCTGTCTGGTGTTCCTTGCGTATTATTTGTTGAGATTCTTAAACCGACTGAGAATTCGAATTACAGAAAGTATACTTTCTTTTTTTTTATTATATATATTAATTGTGTGTAGGAAATTAATGATATAATTTGGAACTGTTGTGAACTGAAAAAAATCTGTTACCCCTAGGGGGATTCGAACCCACGATTTTTTACTTGTTAAGATAAAAAATGATCACTTTATCCACTGAGCTATCCGGAGCTCAGAGTCAACTGACCCACGAATATGTATTTATATATTTGTTATGAAACTGTTTGATTTCATACATAACACACACACACACACACACATATATATTATATTGTAATTGCAGGCTTTAAAAAAATATCCGTTGGATCGAGGATTAGTACAAAGAGTGTTTTATGGTAGTAGAAATATTATGTTTGTATACTATTTTAATATACTTATAAATATAAAAAAAATAAAAATTTGAAGAAGAAGACAAAAAAAAGAGGAAATATATATTCACACACATACATACACACACACACACATATATATATATAGAAACATATACACAATATTATAGATGAGCGGATTCAAAAGAAATAAAATATATATATATGTTTACATAAATATATGCCATATATGGAGAGAGAGAGAGAGAGTGAGAGAGAGAGAGAGTAATAGAGAGAGTGGGGAGGGGGATGAAGGGATGAAAAGTTTCATATTATATTCTCGAATTTATATTAGATGAAAATAATAAGATAATGTATAAATTTGAGATGATTGAAGTAAAAGAGATGGAAAAAACGGGATAATTTATTACATAGGTAATCGTAAAAAATTTTTTTTTTGTAAATAAAATATATAATATATTATTTACGTATAAGTATATATATATATAAAAAAAAGAAAAACTACAGAAAAAAAAAATAAATCGTATTTATCGTCGTATCTTTGTGCAAGGTTTATTAGTAGGTGGTTTGAAAAGTCATTTTTCGTTTTTCTTTTATAAAAATGAAGATAATTGTTGCTTCGAACATCTCTTATGGGAGAAAATGTAAAAAAGTGTCCAACGTTTTCTGTCAATAACAATTCAAAAAGCTTCCAGAATGGCGCTGGTGTAGACACTTGGTATAGTATGAATGTAGCAATTGTAAATATAATTGTAATTGTTTATTTCTCAATCCTATTCTAATAATATCTGGCGCTTTCTTTAAAAATTCACCATGATGCTAATGTGGCGCCACCTCAATTGGTTACTTCTACCCTCCATATTCGAGATTAAATCTAAATTTTTTGACTGGTCATAAATAGTTGAATTTGATAAATTTAATCTCTCATCGATCTCATGTGTTATTATTTGTCAGTTTTGCATCAACTAATGCGCCATTATATTACGTCAGCAAAAAACAATACGACTTTTCAAATCACCTAATGAAAAAGAAAAATAAACAAAAAATAAAAAAATAAAAGAAAAGGAAGAAGAAAGAAAAGAAAAAGTAAGGAATGAACACAAGAAGAAGAAGAAGAAGAAGAAGAAAAAGATGAAGATGAAGATGAGGATGATAATGAAACGAGAATAAACAAAATGGTGTTTTAATTGTATATCATTATTGATTTTTAAAATGACACGACAGACGGTTTAAAACGAGACCACCCTGTGATATGCTTTTTTCGATATAAAAAAAAAAAAGAGCGAATTATTTTTATTAATCTTCGACACATAGAAACAAAACAAAAATAAAAAATAAAAATAAAATAGAAAGATAAAAAAGAAAAAAAACACACACACACACACACGAGCGAGCCGTGAAAAATTCTGAACCAAAAAGTTCTTTTCCTATTTTTATTTTCCTAATAATTGCAATTGTTTGTCGAAAGAACGAAAACAAAAAAAAAAACAAAAAAAAAACGAAAAATGAAAAACGAAAAGCGAAAGTACGAAATTGATAAAAATTGCGTAAAAATTAGTCGTTTAACGGAAAACATTTTGAAAAAGAAAATTATAAAAATAAACACACACACACACATATACACACAAAAATGTATATACAATAACTAAACGAAAAGAAAAAAAAATAAAAATAAAAAGAAGAAGAAGAAGAAAATAAAAATCCCCTTTTCAAAAATATGCAATAGTAATGAATAAAATGTTAATAATTAATTTATAATATCGACATAACTTCCATTTTTTATCAGACAAAGAATGGCGTTTCTGCGACTGATAAGTGCAAGACACCTTTCATGGAGTTTTTTTTTTTGCACTCTTTCCAATTGTTCAACGTATCTATTGGATTTTGCTCTCAATATTACTTTTAAAAGGTTCATCAAAGTCGGAAATACGTTCTCTGCACTCGGTTCATCTTTTAAGATCGTATCTCCAGAACGGAATTTTACAAATCAATTTCTAACTGTCCTATCAGTTATCCAGTCCTGCACTGTATAAGCTGTATATTTTTTCAGTTGTCACCTTAGTGCTATTGCCTTGTTTCAATTCCTAAAGCATTACATGTTGAATACGCACTTTTTGAAGTGAAAACTTCTTTAGAATGGGTGTGATTTGAAACAATGTAACGGAGCGGTAGGCGGCTATGTAACGGAGCGGTGGGAGGCGATGAAACGGCCGCGATACTAAATAAGAAGAGAATACAATTATCCTACATCAGATATTTTTATTTTGTATTCGTCTCATTCTCTCGAAGCTTAGTTTTATTGAAGATTTCACTTCTAACACGTGTGATCTTTACTATCCATTTCAGTGGTTAAGAAAAACGGTTAAATGTAACATTGACTGCATAAAAAAAGTTGACAGAAGACTAAACTGAATCCTCATCTATACAGTGATATCGAAAATTCGTTTGTTTCGGTGACTTATAGTAGGTAAATACGAAAAATAGATTCTACATAGCCGCATCGAAAGTTACTTATGACTCGACCTAATAATTAATCGTTATATATAAGATATATATATATATATCTACATTCAAATATAAAATTAATTATTAACAAAAGCGCTTATTCAGAAGAGAGATAACGTGTTATTTTTTAATGTTTTTTTTTTTACGTATCTCTTGGATTACGGTACCATAAATAAATAAAAGAAAGAAAGAAAGAAAAATATATAAAATATTGTATAAAAAGTATATAATTTTTAGTCAAGACTGATTGTGCAATAAACAACAAACATTTTGTCCTCCTTAACGCGTTACAATACAACAATAAACTGAATAATAAAATTACACACATAAATATATATATATATATATATATTTTTTTTTCAAGAAAGAATAAATTTATAGCTCGGTGCCATTACACGTTAGAAAAATCATTGCAATAAGTATAGAGTAACCTAAATCAAACATCTTTTATCAATGATATATTTATTATAACAAATGTCTATAAATCTGTTTAAATATATTATTATATTTTTTGTTTATTTTTTTTTGATTTAATTTAATTTGAAGATCTAACATCTAATATTTTTTTTATATAATTTTATGATGGAAGAATATTGATGTAATTAAATAATAATTACAAAAATATCAATACTATTATGAATATACTTTTATCAAAAAAAAAAAAAAAATATAAACATATATAAATTAATTTAAATAATTACAATTTAAATGCCTAACATATTTTTTAGATAATAAAAATTAGTTCAATGATTCACTTTTCTTCTTTTTGTTTTGTCTTTTTATTTTTGTTTTTGTTTTTTTTTTTTACCATAGACATTTGATAAAAAATAAAACAAAAAAAAAAAAGAAAAAGAAAGAAAAAAAAATACATTATCCATTAGAAAATCTAACCTTCGTTAGAAAATGATTAACAAACGTTTAACGTGCCTAGAAAATTATAATGTTATATGATATTGAAAAAAAAAAAAAATAATAATAATAATAAAATGAATGCGTAAACAAGAATTAAAAAGTATTATAATTTACGAAATGTTAACGAGTAAAGTATAATACATTATTCATTCATTAACATTAATAATTTAGGTATATTATACATCATAAATATATATACCTGTATTTTCTGTATTGTTGTACTATGTGCTAATTAATACAATAATAGTTATTCAACTTTAAACAGCTTTTTTCATTTTTTATTTCATTATTCGTTAGTTCCTCCAAAAAAAAACAAAAACAAAAAAACAAACAAAAAATAAAACAAAATAAAATGACACCTTATTCATCCAAATGTTTCCTTGTTTTATTTATTTAGGAATTCTTTAAGGATGTTTGAGAAGTATACGTAAAATTATAATGAAAAATTGAACTAAAATATTTGTCATTTGAGCCGTTTATTTTGAAAATGATCCCACCACGTGGCATAGCAATTCGACCTATTTACTCTAATTTTGAATTTAGCCACCAGATAGCGTATTCAAGTGCTACAGATCCCATGTGACGTAGCAATTCGATTTATCTACTCTAATTTTGAATTTAGTCACCAGATAGCGTATTCAAGTGCTAGAGATCCCACGTGACGTCGTAGCAATTCGACATATCTACTCTAATTTTGAATTTAGTCACCAGATAGCGTATTCAAGTGCTACAGATCCACGTGACATAGCAATTCGATTTATCTACTCTAATTTGGAATTTAGTCACCAGATAGCGTATTCAAGTGCTAGAGATCCCACCACGTGGCGTAGCAATTCGACCTGTCTACTCTAATTTTGAATTTAGCCACCAGATAGCGT
>NW_015149007.1:1157746-1169058 GCF_001465965.1 Polistes dominula | reverse complement strand
TTTTTCATTTACAATGAAATGCTGTATAAAAATGTATGTGAAACTTTTTGTTTTGTTTTGTTTTTGGTTAAGTTTTGAGTTTTACAGTTTATACAGTGTCTGATCCTGACACTGTATACTAATATTACAATTGTAATTGAAAAACAAAAAAAAAAGGTTGATATCCTGTAATCTTGATTGTTCTCTTGAAAAATGACGGAACTACTGAATGAAAGGTGTATTAATTATTTAACTGTATAATATATTGTAATAGATCATTGTAAAGAAACAAAAGGTTGTTAAGTAAATCGAGACATTTCTTTTGTTCAATTTGGTTCATATTCTCGTGCTCTACTTATTATCTACGTACACTAATGACTTTTTGTCTTCACCAAGTGTTGTCACAAAGCATGCGAAACCTAAGTCCGGTTAATAATTACACCCCATAAATGCATCCTCGAATAAGATCTTTAACGAGCTCTTATGTTAAGTGTTTAGACAATAAAATTAGAACAAAACAAAAAAAAGAAATACTTTCCAAATTATTTTCTCTTATGTTCTTTTTTTACCCTCGACCTTCGTCAAGGATCATTGCTTTTATCAAATCATGTCAGCTATTGTTATCTCTTCTAATTAATATTCCTTTTGTTCACTTGTTGAGATTATTCTAATCAGATTTTTGTATTTTCTTCTAAAATATGATCAATATTTGATCAAAATATCGTTGAACTAACCTCAAAATCCAGACAACTACTGCAGTCAGTTTATTCTGATTTTTAAAATTGAATCAACATAGGTAAAAACTGTAAAGATTCACTTTGAAAATTGGTTTTAATTTGAAACAAAATTACGAACAATTTTCCATAGTAATTTATTTTTCAAAATTACAGCTAGTGTGATTGATCCATCCTTATTTTCAAAGCCTCAATTGGTAAGTCAGACAAAAAAATATAATCGATTGAAAGCGTTTTACAAGAGCAATGAATCGTATCGTTGAATTATTTGACGCTGTATACTTACTCGAATGCATTCACTAGAATATATGAGAAAATATTCCCCGTTACATCCTAGCGTAACACAATTTCCTTTGAAAAAAAAAAAAAAAAAAAACAACAAGTTTCATCGATCATCGGTACTCACAGAATGATAATCAAATTTTATTCCTAATGGAAAAAAAAAAAAAAATTAATTACCCATACGAAATGAACAAATGAGAATACGATTATACTAAAGTAACGAATAAAATAAACAGAATATTTTTTAACTTCCTCTGTTTATTGTTTTTTTTTTTTTTTCTAGAGATAATTTAATTGTAAGCGGAATATTACCTTCTCTGTAACGCGCTGCAAGTTCGAATAATGATCGTTCCCGCTTGGCGTAGATTCCATTTGAACTCCTTCTAAAAAACAAAAACAAAAACCAAACACATTCGATCGTTAAAAGAATATTCTAATATTAAAAATTGTATTTGCAATATCATTTTTATTAATTTAATCTAAGCTAATTACTATCTGATTTATATGAATAATATTATAAATTACAATTTTTAATCTAACCTATAAATGTTTCCTATAACTGTTTATAGTAATTATGTTAAATTAGAGAATAAATGTAAAAGAATATGATGTTATATATATTTATTATTAAACAATAATGTATATTTAAACTCTAATAAAACGTAAGATCGATTGTCATAACGATTTTAATGAAAAAATTGGTAGATAGGAAGATACAGTTGGTTGAAACGTAATTGGAATTGAACCAAGAAATAACAATTCTTCTATAAATCCAATTTCAATCAAACCCCTACAAACGTTTAAAAATTGTTTAATTATAAAGTTAACTTATAAATAATTGGGAGACTGTATATTTTTACAAAATGTAATAGAATACAGTGTCAATCATTTATTATTAAATAAAAATGAATAAATATTAACTACAGTAAAACGAATGATCGATTATCGTTTCGAAACTATCGAACAAATTGGTAGATAAGGAAGATCCAGATAGTTGAAACGTAATTGGAATTGAACCAAAAAATTAGAATACTTCTGTAAATATAATTTTCATTCTAACCTACAAACGTTTAACAATTGTATATTTTTACAAAATTTAATAGAATACAGTGTGTTAATTATTTATTGTTAAATAAAAATGTTTCAAACTAATACAGTTGGTTTGAAACGTATTTTGAATTGAACCAAGATATTAGATCGAATTTTCAATCTAACCTATAAACGTTTTACAATTATTTACAATGATCACGTTATGCGATACTAATTATTTATTATTAAACAAAAAGAAGTATATTAATTATTGTAAAACGTACAATCGATTATTGTAACGATTTTACAGAAGAAAAAAATTGGTAGATAAGAAATATGCAGCATGTTTGAAACGTATTTTGAATTGAAACAAGATATTAGATCGAATTATCAATCTAACCTATAAACGTTTTACAATTATTTACAGTGATCACGTTAAATCATAAAATAAATTGAAAATAATACGATGTCAATGATTTATTATTAAACAAATATATACATATTAACAATTGAAGAATAAACAATCCGATTATCGTATCAATATTATTAAAAAAAATTGGCAGATAGATGAATCTACATAATTGGAACGTAATTGAAGCAGAACCACGAGTCATAACTCAAAAGTATTAGAATCAACTTCAACCTTTTAAAAAAAATTGCAACCGGTAGATGCACTATCTACTTTTCTGAAGTTGCTCGATATCATCGGGTAAGAAACAAAAAAAAAATCGATTGACGTTCGAGATCATCGAAGAAAGCTGAAATAAAAGAGAGCGAGAGAAAGAGAGAAAGGGATTGACTGCTGCAACCAATCAAAGAGATATAGAAAAAACAAAAAATACTCATTGCCCCAAAGCAATTGGGTTTTTTTTCTCTCTCTCTCTCTCTCTCTCTCACTCTTTTACATTTTTTCCTTTCCATTATATTATTGCGGAGCAACCGAGTTGGTAACTTTCTAGGTGAACAAGATTTGCATCGTTGCTCTTCAATTTTGTTCATCTAACATCCACCATGATTATTTCTCATAATATCATAATGATAATGCACGAACGATTTATCTTGAAAATTATGCTTCTCTATATTACGTTTTATTTTATTTTATTTTTATTTTTTATTTTATTTATTTTACTTTTCAGTTTTTTTTTTCTTTTTTTTTTTTTCATTACTGTCTTATTTATTTTATTTTATTTTTTTTTTATCTCATGCCGTAACTCAACTCGAAACTTTCGTATTCTTTGTAGATTTATATACTCATCGTTGAAAGAAATTTAAGAAAGAGAGTTGGGTGTAAACAGTGACGTATCGAGTCAAATTGGTACCCTCCCCCCTCTCGAAAATAACTGTACAAATTTCGAAACAGTTTAACTGAAGTTCTGTTTGAAGAAATCAAACAAATTTGCATTAAAGTTATTAACATAAAAAGAAAAGTATTAACAAATTGGATGACATCGTAGTTTCTTTGGGGTTTTATTTATTTCATTGATCATTTAATTCACTGTCACTGAGTAGTAAATATAATGTCAGTTTTATTTCTAATTTTACATTGAAATAATATAAAATATTATAAAAGACAAAGAACAAATAATAAATAAGAATGAAGTAGAAGAAAATTTGCAATTGTTGGTAGTTTGAAGAAAATAAATTGACATTAACTTAGTCGGAATATAAACGATGGGAATGAAAAATTTGATTGCATGTGTATGTGTGTATATTCTCTTGTATGGGGTCCGTTAAGAAGGTGGGTACGTTGTTTGCCTTTAAAAGAAGCTAACACAAACCGGACTATTCCCCCATAAGGTTAGCATATCGTCGTTGATCTTGGCCGAGATTCGTGCTGACCATTATGGTCATAATCGTCCATGTGAATCTTAGAAAGGAACTACGCTTCTTTAATTATTAACACAAGATTTTGTTCGCATTTATTTTATCTTACATATCGGAATAATTATCGTTCGACTTTCAAGAGTTTCATATTTTGTTCAAATTCACATTTGTAAATTTGTTAAACGAATCGTGTCAATGAATCACCATAATAAATCATTCAATAGGATTTGTTAAATATTTATTAATAACATTGAATAAATTTTAGATAATTTATTTTTTTTTCTTATTTATTTATAAATTAATGTTAAACGTTTGGAAATTGTTGTTTGATCGATTTTCAATAATTTTGCAAGTTTAGTTTTAACATTTGACACGAGTTTTCGTGAATTAATGTTTATAATTTACATTTATTTTTACCATATACAAATTTAACGTGTTTTTGTTTTTTTTTTTAACACTGTAATAAAAAATAAAAAAAATATATTTACATGAAAATATAATAAATTACATTTCAAGATTTGTGTGTGTGTGTGTGATTATAGTACTTATTTATACATGAATTATTATCATAAATTATACATAGGTAATTTTAATAAAAATCAATGGTTAGAAAAAAAAAAGAAAATACGAAAATTTATACAAAATATCATCAATAATTTCAAACGAATCGTTAATAAGTCTGTATTTATTGATACGTAATGTCAAATCAATGATGTAATCGAAATTTCGCAAAAAATCGAAGACGATCGTAAATGATACGAGTTTTAAATGCCGGTGAAAGTCAGTCAAAATCAAATAATCTAAATGACTTTTTTTTTTACTGTATACAAAGTAATTGATACATCGATAAAAACAAGCGATTAAAGATTTTATTAATAATAAATAACTATTAAGTGAGATATTTTCATGTAAACATTCATTTTCGCGATAATTTTTGAGAACTTGTAATAAAAATATGTTTCAATTTTAATCTTATAAATCAAACTTTCAACCTAACCTGTAAATTTTTAACCGGTGGTACCACCACCAACGTAACCGGTGCTGGACCACATTAAATTATACAATAGATGTTAAAGATGACAAGAAAATCATTTATTGTTAAACAAAAATGTATATATTAATTACTGTAAAAGGTATTATCGATTATCGTATCGATACTATCGAACAAATTGGTAGATAGGAAAAGATTCAGATGGTTTAAACGTAATTGCAATTAAATCAAAAAATTAGAATACTACTGTAAATCTAATTTACATTATAACCTACAAACGTTTAAAAATTGTTTACTTATAAATGTAACTCATAAATAATATGATTGAGAGAGACTGTATATTTTTACAAAATGTTAAATAATACAGTGTTGTCAATCATTTATTATTAAATAAAAATGAATAAATATTAATTACTGTAAAACGAATGATCGATTATCGTTTCGAAACCATCAAACAAATTGGTAGATAGGAAGATCCAGATAGTTGAAACGTATTCGGAATTGAACCACGATATAAGATTAGGTTTTGAATCTAACCTATAAACGTTTTACAATTATTTACAATGATTATGTTTAATCATAGAATAAATATAAACGAATACTCTGTGTCAATCATTTATTAATTAACAAAAATATACTTAATAAATAATATAAAACGTACAATCGAATATTGTATAGATTTTATCGAAAAAAATTGATAGATAGGACGATTCAGGTAGTTGAAACGTAATCGAAATTGAACTACGATATTAGATCAATTTTCTAACCTAACCTATAAACGTTTAACAATTTTTTCCTAATAATTATAATAAATTATATAACACATGTGAAAGAATACTACTACATGAATCATTTATTATTAAACAATAATGTATATATTAACCATAATAAAACGTACTATCGATTATTTTATAGATATTATCGAAAAAAAAATGATTAGATAGGAAAAGATCGGGATAGTCGGAACTGAAACGGAATTGAACCACGAGACGTTTGAAAAAAAAACAAAAAGTAACGGATGTGCATGCCGTTGCACTCGAGATCATGGACCGGACCCGATCGGACAGGATCCGATCGGACCGACGACCTTTTACTCTCTTTTTAAATGAGAAACAAGGAAGGGGAAAGAGAAGGGAGAGAGAGGGAAAGCCCTACTGACCCAGAAGTCGTGAAAGCGACTCGACGTGTCCGTAAAATTGGTCCTCGCGTGTTTGTACTCTTGCATGCGTGGGTATACTTGTGTCTGTCTGTGTGTGTGTGTGTATGTATATGTGTTTTGTAAACGCCTTTTACTCGTTTGCACGATACCGATTCCTTTCTCTGAAACAAAGGTATTTTTGTTGTTGTTATGTTTAATTATCGTTAGTATAGTCTCGTACCGGAATAAATCAAAAAAGGTTCATTCACATAAGCACAGAAACATACATACACAGACTCACACAAACATACACTTTCGTGCGATTTCTCAAAAGTGGATCTCAAGAGAGTTTCGATCGATCGGAACACTGTATTTTTACCTTTCCAGTTAAAAAAAAAAAAAAGAATAAAGCAACATCAATGAATTATTGTTAATCGATTTATCACAAAAATTTTGAATTGTACGATTCGATGTGTAAAAGAAATTCGATTCTACAAATGTAAAAAAATTCCTTTTGAGATAAATTACGGTCTCGAAAGAAAGTTTCTGATTAATTGATATAGGAAGTCAACGTTTTAACAACGTTCCGTGCCACGTAGGGCGTATTCGACCCACGCAGAACTTTCCCTTTGTGACATCTTTGAATTTTTATTGTAGAATGAAAAATATTTTTTTAATTTATTATGCAGTCACACACACACACACAAACAAACAGACACACACACACACACAATTGTGGTTATCTTAATACCTGACATGTATACTTGATGATGTATTGCACAACAGTGCACGTTGGTTTAAAATTTAGAAAATGCATGCAATTTTCGGATAAGAATATTTTTTGCTTGACTTTTAACCCATGGAATATATTTAGGGGAACCTGTAACATTTTTATCGATCATTTGTTATGATTAATGTTTTTATGCAAATTTGTTAATTATTAATTTCGTGCTTTCATAACTTTTCAGGTTTTTTTTTAGCAAAAGAACTTTAATGCCATCTATTGACAATTTTCACGAACTTTCCGGATAACCCAATATTATATTGCATTTATGTGTAATGTAATCTATTGTCTTATATTGTAATATTACTAATCGAAAGATTGTAAAAATACTTATTACATTAATATATTTACTTTTATATATAATTTCTGAATATTTGTTATTGTTTTTTTTTATAATAAATAATAATTTATTAATAACATTAGTTTTAGAAAATTATTAAGAATATTTTTATACATGCATATTTATTTTTGGTTAATATTTTTCTACAAAGTTTATGTTTTAAATCGATTGCTGTACGAATACATTTTTATATACTAACTGTTTATACATATGTATATACATATATTTATATGTATATATATATATAATACTTGCAATATTTTATAATACGAGTCACACGAGTGTCGGTAATTTCTCTATCAACAAGTAGGTTAAATCTTGCCGTATCAGATTTGCTCCAGTTTTATCATTTCCACCGCGACAGATGATTTTTCAATAAAAAAAAAAAAAAAGAAAAAATTATTTATCATAAAACGTAACCGTTAAATTTTATTTAACTTTACGATTGAAATAATTCATTGAAGAGAAAGAAACACTTCTTTATAGCTAATAGTTGTAAAATATATTATAAATAGGTAAACACAAGTATTAATCTCAAAAATCTTGTTAACCTTTTTTTTACATTTACTTTCTCCATTAATTATAATTCGAATAAAATCATCGTAAAATATATTATTATTATTATTAGTATTAGCATTCTCATAACCTTTCTGATCTTTTTCTCTTCTTTCATCTGAAAATTTTTGCTCGTTTATTTTATCGTTTCAAATTTCAAATTCATTCGAAAGAAAAATATGTGTCAATTTGTATCAGTAAAATTACAAATTTAACTTATTAAGATAAATTTTTTAGTACATATTTCTTTTTGCAACATATTATATAAAAAAATAATAATTAAAAATGAGTATTAATAATGAAATAATTTAATAATATATTTTACAGTATTTATCGTAGAAAATACTTGAAGTAACCAGTAATAAAATGACTATTAACATACTGTATAAATATTTATGTTTAATATATTATATTAAAATTATTATTTAATTATAATATAAATTATAAAATAATTATTATTATTTTAATTATTAATATAAATTATTTAATATATCATTACAATTATTATTATTGTTTATTATTATAATTTTATATTATAATAAAATTATTATTTAATTTTAATATATATTATTATATTAATATATAATATTTTAATTAATGATACATTAATTATATATTTCTAAATATATATTTATTAAATTAATATACATATATATTATTTTTTAATTATTAATACAAATTATTAAATATATAATTATAATTATTATTATATTCTTTATTATTAATTATATATTATATTAAAATTATTATTTAATTATAATATAAATTATTAAATTAATATATAATATTTTAATTATTAATACAAATTATTAAATTTATATTTATTATTAATTATAATAAATATTATTAAATTAATATAATATATATTATTTGAATTAATAATACATTCATTAAATATTTCTAAATATATAATGAATAAATATATTTTAAAATAAATATAAATATTTATTTAATTATTTAAAATAATGATGATTCCCTTTCGGGATACATGGAAAAATAAATTTTATTTTTCACGGACTGTCGGGATTCGAACCCGGGATACCTCTCTGTTGCGAATCGGAGATTCTAGCACTGAGCCACCGAACCGTTCTTTAAATATTTATTTAATAATAAATGTTAAATATTTGAAACTATAATAAATTATTTCTTAAAATATTGAAAAGATATTTGTTAAATTTCGTTAATTATAATAAATACGAAAACAATAGTGATATCATGTATACTAGGTCGGTTTGTACGAACAAAATAAAAACAATGCAAAATATATGAAAATAATAAGACATAACGAACACCTTACCTAATTACTAATTAAAACAGCGAGCAATGTATTGGTAGTTGCGGTCATAAATAGAGGTCATACGCTTGGCCTAACTGTAATACAGTTAATACTTAGTTAAGAGAAAAGCAAAGTAACTAACACGATTTGCATTAACGTGAAACCATTAATTGCATCTATCCCATAAGTAACTTAACCAGGTGAGATTAGAATTTTATTTCAATGTAAGAAAAATCAAATTAAACCTTCTCGAGGAATAAACTTGATATAATCGTAAAGATAGTACGTGATGGTTTTCATGAGTACCAACTTTCTGATCGAATATCGTTTAAAACAGGTACGGAAGAATTGAAAGATGCGTTTATCGATCATTAAACGTTTCCTGTGAAAGGCTTTCCTTTTAAAAAGAAACATCAAACAGGAACACACCTATGCTATCTTATTGGTAAATGTATGAGTGTTGGGTGCAGTATATACGTTTTTCTTCTTTTTATTTTTTTTTATTTTTATCAATAGAAAAACCTACTTACTTTCACCATTATCGTATGTCTGTATTCATACACGTAAAATGTATTGCAATATGCTCTCCATGTTATAAAATATTGATTTAATATAATTCTAAGTTATTTTTAGTAAATTATAACAAAAGACAACATAATAATACCACAATTAGAATGAAATAAATAAAAAAAAAATATAAAAAGCAAGGTTAGTTTGTCATATGTAAATTTGAAGAAAAAAAATAGCGTGAATACATATCGAAATAATTGAGTTTTAATACAACGCCATCTATTGAAAATTTACAGTACCTAAAGACATAGTATATTATAGAGATATAGTATATTAAAATACATAATTAAATAAATATTATTAATATCACTTATTTTATTTATTTTATATACCCATATAAATAAATAATAATAATAAACATAATAATTTATTATTATTTATATTAATTTATATTATTATTTTAATATTATATTATTATATTTATTATAAATTATATTTATATTAATTATATTATTATTTAACACATTAAAACATAATAATAATACCAATAATAATAATAATAATTATTATTATTATTAATTATTATAAAATATTCCTCTTTTGTTATCTTGTGTAAATTTAAATTGTTGAATGTATCAATTAAATGCGAAAGAGTATATAATCAAGTAAGATCATAAAAAAGAAAAAAAAAAAAACCAAGTCTTAAATTATAACCTAACCTATAAAGTGTAAATTTTCTCACGAATTCGCTAAAAAAAAAAAAAGAAAAAGCTAGTATATATAATTAATCGACAAAAAAAAAAAAAAATAAAGAATACAAAAAAATGAGGAAGAAGTTTCAAATGCATGTTTCTAATAAAAACAAATCAATTTAATCGTGTAATTCTTGAATTCACATAAATTCTACAAATCTAAGACAGTGATGATAAACTATTCTAATTAATATCTTCTTTTTCTTGCTTTCTTAAACGATACTAACGGATACAAACGGATCTAATGTGCTATTAGTTAGAATTAGCATAACTCGAATGTGTATATATTAACTTAGTTTTGTTTGTTTTTAAATGATAAGTTACGTTACGACGATTAATCGAAACGTAAACGAGTATTAAAAGATAAACGAAGGATAGGGGAAGGGGTTTGGGGGAAGTTGGGGGTGGGGAGTGGAAAGGTAAGAAAAACGGGGATGGAGACTCAACATTGGCGGCGTTTCTTGAACTTGTCTGATGTTAGTCCTTCGTACGTTCACTCTCTCACACCTTGACCTTCCTCAAGCGGGAAGTCGAGACTCACGTTTACTATTATAAAGAATATTCCTTGCTCCTACCATATAAGCTAAGTGCCAAAGGAAGTGGCAAACAAGTGGCGTGCAACTATCATTTTCAATTATTTATTTATTATTTTGTCTCTCCTAATTTTTCTTCTAACCCATCCACGAATTTATGTCATTTTCTAATTAATATCAATTAGATCTAAAATATTATATATGGATTTATGAGGAAGTATTCATAATTTGGGGGTTAGGTTTGTTTAAGTGGGTTTAATAAATTAATGGGAATATCTTTTTATTTGTTTTTTTCTAATATTTTGTTAACATCCATTCCTGGTCCTAGGCCTATTTTCATTTATTCTAATTAGGTTTCAAATATGGACCTATGAATTTCTGAGGAAGTATTGACAATTTAGGGGCTACGATTGTTGATAAAGTTGTGGGATTATCTTCTTATTCTTTTCTAACATTTTGTAAGAACCTATTCCTGGATCTAGGCCTATCTTAAGTTTTTCCAATTAGGTCTTAAATATGGACCTATGAATTTCTGAAGAAGTAGTGACAATTTAGGGGTCACGTTTGTTTTAGTCGGTTTGATGA
>NW_015149007.1:1095516-1112079 GCF_001465965.1 Polistes dominula | reverse complement strand
AGTTTTTCTTTCAAATTTTTAATAATAAACAAGACTACATTACCAACAGGTGGTTACAGTAAACTGTATTATCGACAATTATGACATCTATGAGTTTTCATATAAAACTTTCGATAACAATCAAAACTACATTTCCGACAGGGGTAATTGTAGTAAACTGTATTATCGATAGATGGTTAAAGTAAAATCTATTATCAACTTTTCTAATACTTGTTAGTTATTTTTCTTCTAGATAGGATGGAACCACTATTTGCTTACATGATTCATCCAAAACACTTGTATAACGTTGCTAATTTCGTCATAGAAGTAATACATGACGAAAGAAAGATCAGATGAATAATCGTATAATCAAAGAATGAAATCAACACATTATAAATTATCACGAAAATATTAAACAGAAGACAAACTCTTGAATTTTACAAAACACACACAATTCATTTATAAAATCAAAATACGTGAATTGCGACAGTAAATGGATTAAAATTACACGTAATCAAAGTTATTAGATATATTTTTTTTTTTTTTTAAATAAATCAAGCGTAATGCGTATCGCAGTACGATCATGTGACACCAGTTAGAACAAACATACAAAAAAGAAAAAAGAAAAGATAAAAGAAATATGATATGGAATATGATGGATTATCAATGGTAAAAAAAAAAAGAAAAAGAAAAAGAAAAAGAAATAAAGAAAAGAAAGAAAGAAAGAGAAAAAAAAGTGTAGTATCTTATCGATTATGGCGCGAAATGTGAAACGATATCTCGAGTTGCGCATACGATTCGCGTATAATTTGAAATTGACCAATGAAATGATCGCGGCAATTTGATCATACACGAGCGCATGCGCAATAGGACAGAAAGAAATAGAATGTGTATGTATATGTGGGGCATGCGGATTTACAGTGGTAACTGGTGATGGTGGTGGTTAGTCGGGTGTGAACAGTGAGGAGAACGGAAAAACGATTTTTACCGTTGTCTACAGTTCACTATGATGTTTCGACAATGATGGACGGATCGTTGTTGTGTTGATCAAAAAATTAGAGAGAGAAAAAACAAAACAAACAAACAATAAAAATACAATCAAAAATATCTCGTCAAGTGACGTTTCTGTATATTTTTTTTATTTATTTTTTTTTTTTATCACGGTATAATTAGTTTTATTTAAAGTGTTGTTGTTGGCTACTTGTTCATTGGCTGACGGAATCTATTTGGCAATATCCATCGTATGATATATTTTTCAATAGTTATAATTGGTATGTAATAAATATTTATTCATATACATATATACATACATATATACATATATGTAATTTCTAAAATATAATGTTCATACATGTGTCATTGATTAATATAATTTTATTCGCATAGAACATATATCAATATTTAACAACGTAGTAATTCGCTGAACGTTAACTTGATTAACGTAGTAATCGGTCCCCTTTAAATATTATTCTAACCTTCTAACCTATTTTTGCAAACGTATAATTAAAACTTTGATAACACATATATATATATCTGTCATATTTCGTATAGTTGTTCGCAATTTTAGAAAGTAAAACATTTGCTTGATTATTATGATGATGAAAACGGTGTGTTCATATTTCTTTTCTCTTCTACGTATTAAATTATATCAATAAAATTAAACACGACGAATGTATGTTAATTCATAATCTATAATATCGGTCTTCTTGTGTATTCTCCAACACACAAATAAATACACATGTATTATTGTAACAAAACATTTCTTTTTTTTTTTTTTTTATTCTATTTAATATGTATGTATATTTTTTTTTCTCTCTTTAGGTATTCCATTTTATCTTTGAAAATTATTCCGTGAAGAAAAATGACAAATACAAAAAAAAATGGAATATAATTATATTGGGGGAGAGGGGGGGGGAAAATTAAATTACACACTTATGAAAAAAAACACACTGGCGGGATTTCGTATTTGCCGCAATGAACTTACGAACTTCTAATGCTAATTAATAATAATTATAATAATAATAATAATAATAATAATGAGAAATTTGATTGATCAGTTGGACATTGCATTAATGGCGAAATACGAATGTTTCGCTATTCCATGTTAATTATAATTTTATAGTACAACCCTATATTATATAAATGATGAAAAAAATTGGTTATATAAAAAAAAAAAAGAAAAAAACACAGAAATTACAAAAACAATTTATATTATATAAACATTTATTATTTGATATTTTTAATTGAAATAGAATTCCTAATAATTCGATTCACGCCAAAAAAAAAGAAAAACTATTTTAAGATCTGTAGCACTTGAATACGCTATCTGGTGGCTAAATACAAAATTAGAGTAGATAGGTCGAATTGCTATGCTACGTAGTGGGATCTGTAGCACTTGAATACGCTATCTGGTGGCTAAATACAAAATTAGAGTAGATAGGTCAAATTGCTATGCTACGTAGTGGGATCTGTAGCACTTGAATACGCTATCTGGTGGCTAAATTCAAAATTAGAGTAAATAAGTCAAATTGCTATGCTATGTAGTGAGATCTGTAGCACTTGAATACGCTATCTGGTGGTTAAATTCAAAATTACAGTAGATAGATCGAATTGCTATGCTACGTGGTGGGATCTGTAGCACTTGAATACGCTATCTGGTGGCTAAATTCAAAATTACAGTAGATAGGTCGAATTGCTACACCACGCTCCTGCCAGAGATTTTCTAGTATAATTAAGAATAATAATTTAATTAAAATTATCAAAATAATAAATGAAACAAATGTCGAGACGACCAGTTTTTTTGTCTTCGAACAATTTCCCCCTGTTTCTCCCCTCTGTTTTAAGAGCCATAGATTCGTCCCTGAATTGGTGATATTACGTCACGTAAAAATAAAAAGAGAATAAAAAATATTATTTATTATTTGTACTGTACTATTTTACAAACTACTTAATTATGATTTTACGTTACCTTTTATGATTTTTTTTTTTTTTTTTCTTAGCTTTTCATTACCATAACACGAATCTTATTTGTAAAAAAAAAAAAAAACAAACGAAACAAACACGATTACAAAATCATTAGGAGAAACGTCCACAACTATTAATATTTTCTCACTTTACAAGAAATCTTGATGAAGATCAATCTTTTGTGTATGTTTGTATGTGTGTTTGTGTGTCTGTGCTCTATGCTTTTTTTTTTATCTTATCAAAGTTTACTATAATTATTGTAATTAATATTATCTTGTCGTGTATATATTGGAAAGGGATAATAAAAAAAATATTGCGTAGATCATTGATATGCAAACATGTGTTATATTTCATAGTCAATATCATTCAATATATTTTTTATTTACTCCCTTTATATTATCAAGTATAATAAACTATACTGTTTAATATTATAAAGCTAACCATACTTTCTTACAAAAAAAAAAAAAAATAAATAAATAACACTTATAATTTATAATTTTGTACAAATTATTGATAAAACAAGGTTTCATATTTGAATATCATTTTTGTTCGTTAACTTAACGGTCAATTTTAAATATTCAAAATTTCAAAATTATAAATCTAGTTTCTTTCCTTTTTTGCGATAAATTAACAATTTTGTACAAATTATTGATAAAACAAGGCTTAATATTTGAATATCATTTTTGTTCGTTATTTTAACGGTCAATTTTAAATATTCCAAATTTCAAAATTATAAATCTAGTTTCTTTCTTTCTCCTATACTTCGTGGTAACTTTAAAAAAATAATATATAAGTACATATATAATAATAAATTATAGAATGAGATTTTAAACAATTGGATAATGAACAATATATTTTCTTAGTTTATTTATAATTTATAATCTATAATTTATAATTTTGTACAAACTATTGATCAACAAAGTTTAATATTAGAATATCATTTTTGTTCGTTATCTTAACGGTCAATTTTAAATATTTAAAATTTCAAAATTATAAACCTAGTTTTTTTTTTCCTTTTTACGATACTTCGTGGTAAATTGTTACAAAGAGTAGTTGTGGTAATGGTCGTTCTTTTTTTTCTCTTTTTTTTTATTTGAAATGAACTTTCTAGTTGTGTCGAGTAAATGTTCTTACATGCATATTGCGTATCGAATTTATATAAAAGAGAAAATTAAAGAAGAGATTAAAAAACGACGACATTTTGACGATAATTATTTGAAAGATCGATGATCATTTTCTTATAAAATTGTTTTTTGTTCCTTTTGCTTAAATTTTTTTTTTCTTTTTCGTTTTTCTATCATTTATTTTTCTTTTCTGTTTTTTTTTTGTTTTCAGTTTCATTTTTCTAATTAAATCAGACTAAACCTAATAAATAATTTTTTAAAATCTTTTTCTCGATGTGTTATCAACAACTGTTCAAAGTATTTTAATTACAGAACCCGTTATCGAAATGATTTTTTTTTCTTTTTTTTTTTTTTATAATAGAAATTTAATATATGTTTTAATTAAACGTTCTAAATTATGTTGAAGAAAAATTAACGATTTTATTACAAATATTATAACGTTATTAAATAATAATATACAATTAATGTAACGTAAAATAATTATCATAAAATATACTAATCGCAAACATGCTAAAAACGATATAATAATATAAAATATTAATATTTAATATAGTAATATTAATATTGAAAATAGTAATATATAATATATTAATATTTAAAGTAGTAATATTAATATTTAATAATATTATTATAAAATATTTTTTTTTTTCGTGTGGTTTGTTACCCGGGCGCTCAGTTCCTTGAACCATTGTGCCTGGGCGCCCCTTGCGGGGGAGCACCTATCATTGTAGTGGTCCCGTGGGCACCCACGTCCTCCGTGCGAAGTGCAGCACAGTACGGTCCCCCCAAAGCCCATCACATTGAATGTTGGCGGTGGTCCCAAATGGCATCATTTCTGACGCCCGCGAGCCCAAAGCCAGCCTGGGCGCCCCTTGCGGGGGAGCACCTATCATTGTAGAGTGGTCCCGTGGGCACCCACGTCCTCCGTGCGAAGTGCAGCACAGTACGGTCCCCCCAAAGCCCATCACATCGAATGTTGACGGTGGTCCCAAATGGCATCATTTCTGACGCCCGCGAGCCCAAAGCCAGCCTGGCCGCCCCTTGCGGGGGAGCACCTATCATTGTAGTGGTCCCGTGGGCACCCACACGTCCTCCGTGCGAAGTGCAGCACAGTACGGTCCCCCCAAAGCCCATCACATTGAATGTTGACGGTGGTCCCAAATGGCACATCATTTCTGACGCCCGCGATTCCAAAGCCAGCCTGGGCGCCCCTTGCGGGAGAGCACCTATCATTGTAGAGTGGTCCCGTGGGCACCCACGTCCTCCGTGCGAAGTGCAGCACATCCGGGTCCCCCCAAGCCCATCACATCGAATGTTGACGGTGGTCCCAAATGGCATAAATTCTGACACCCGCGAGCCCAAAGCCACGACGACGAGCACAGGGCATGTCCCCCCTCGTTCGATGTCGGAGAGCGGGGACTCGAACTCGCGAATTCCGGGCGGGAGTCGAGCGCTCTACCGACTGAGCTATGCCGTGCTCCATTATAAAATATTTCATTTAATTCATTAATTTAAATTTCATTGTCAAATATAAATACAATGAACAATAAACATGATTATTAAAATGAATTAATTTTTGTATTATTTTTAATCATAAAAAAAACGTGTTGTTTATCGTTAAACGAAGAGGGGGAGGGATGGGGGGTTTGTAGAAAATTACAAAAAAAAAAGAAAGATTTAATAAAATAGCACAGCTTTAAACTAGAAAATAATGAAACAGAAACATATTAATGTATGAAATAATCAACATAATGACTCGTCCAATGATAGATAACACAATCAAATTAATTACAAAGAAAAATGTTGTTTTAAAAAAGGAAACAGAATAAGAAAAAGAAAAACAGAGAGAAAGAAAAAAAACACAAATCGTGTTGAAAAAATTTTCCACGTAATAATAATCGTGATCAATAATTTTTGTTGAAAAAATCATCCTATTTCTCAATTATTTTATAACAAATTTAACATTGCAAATTTTGATAATATCAAACTGTAATAATATACAATACAAAACTAATAATAATAAAAAAAAAAAAAAGAGGAACATTTCTAATTAATTAAACAATAAATTATAGAAAATACTTACTACCATAAATTAATTTATTCTGTAACACACTCGTAAATCACAGTCAGAGAATATTATCTTTTCAAATGATCGTTAATGAAGATAATAAATATAAAAAAAAAAAAGTAAAATAAGTCACTACTAGATAAGAATATGCAAATAGTTCTGAGTTGTATTAACATTGTTTTCAATATATATATATATATATATATATATTAGGATGGGTCAAAAAAATCCATTATTTTTTTCTTTTACAAGTGCCACGGAAAAATGGGTTGCTAGAGACCTGAAAAAAAAATTCTTCACCAAATATGAGCTCTTCATTTTTTAATAGGAAGATCCCCTCCGCATCGTAGTTTTTTTTATTATTTTTTTTTTTCTCTCAGTCCAATAGAATAAAATTCATAACTCATTATTTATTGATTGTACAGAAAAATGTTCTAGACAAATTTTGTAGGAAATTGAATGCTCTACAAAAAAGGTATCTTAGATTTTTTTCATAAACCTCACCATTTGTATGATATTGAAGATTTAATTTTGATTTATTTTCAGACAAATTTCATCTTTGTTTATGAATTTTATATAACTCGACAATAAATGATTATTATTAAATTAGCAATAGAAATTTTTGTAGGAAATTAAGTGCTGTATAAAAATGGTGTCTTATGTTTTGGCGATTAAATTAAGCGTTCAAAAGATATTCAAAGATAATTAATCAGTACACATGAAAGTTAGATGATGATATTTATGGTTAATTGACAAAATTAATTCATACAACCTTTTTCTATCAATTATTGTCAATTGCATATCAAGCAATCGTTCCTATTTCTATCTACAAAACAAAAAAAAAAAAGGGAAAAAGAAACTGAAAGAAAAATGAACGAACAGAAATATATATTATTATTATTATTATTATTATGTCATATCAATTTAATTTATTCAAAGTGCAGTATATACATTCGAACACCTCGAATGAAAAACTATTATTATGCAATATAAAGGAGAAAACATTTTAATTCGTTACAGATTCGATATTTTTTGCAATATTAACAATTAAGTAAAAATTACAAGATTATTATAAATCAAAATTTTGTTAAATATTAATAATATTATATAGTATGAAAATAAATGTTTGTTAAATGTGTCTGACAGATTTTCTTCTTAGAATTCATTTGAATGCGTATTTTCTATTTTTTTTATTTTTTTTTTTTTTCAAAAATTCTACAGAAGCATAAATAAATCATTGAAATTATTATTCAAATAATCAAATGTTAATAATATATATTTTTTTTTTAAATTGTTATATAATATTAAAAATATTATAATAAATTTAAATGTGTCTGACCATGAGATTTGTAGATTTGTTTTTTTTCTTAAAACTCATTATGAGAGTGTATTATATTTATTTTTAAAAATCAAACAAAAAATATTCTACCAATGCATAATAAGTAGTTAAAAAAATTGTTATTAAATAATAATAATAATAATAATAATAATAATAATAATAAATTTAATTGTATAATTTATTGTCTAAATTGACTATTTTTAAAAATTAATCACATTAACTAAATAATATATAATCACGTTTATTTATAACCTCGAATTGATTGAACATTGGTTTTTTTTTTTTTTTTTTTTTTTTTTTGTTAAAAACAATATTTTGACTGTCTTATAATAAAATAAAATCCGAGTTATAATTCACAATGTGAATTTTTATTCAACTGTTAGACAAACATAAGTGTGTGCAAAATGTATGCATTATGTTAATATAAAAAAAANAAAAAAAAAAAAAAACAAGCTTATTATTATACAATGAATAATTAATCACGTACAACACGTATGTACACACTAGTGTGAAATAAAAAAAAAAAAAAATTAAAAAAATAATTTACAGTAATAAAATATGTCAATTTACAAACAGGATATCCAATAAAAGGAATATCGTTTTAAATATCCTCGAGAAAGGATCAAAAGAAACTTTTGGTTTTTTACAACAACAAAAATAAAATAAAATAAAATAAAATAAAATAAAAATGCAAAAATAATGTTGGGAAGAAAAGTAGGGTAGTAGGAGGGTGTAGAGGGGGAGGGGGATTAAACAAATAATTAATTCAAACGAAACAATACAATTTGTTAATACTAAATCAAAAATAAAAAAATAAAAATCATTTGTTGTGTGAATAATTGTAAGGCAAGTTTTCAAAAAAAAAAAAAAAAACAAAAAAAATTCTGCTGAAATTCCTGCATTTTGTTTTATCTTTTATTTTTTCTGCTGCATTTTTGATCTTTACGATTTTTGAATATTATTTGTTTAAAAAAAATAAACCCAAGAAAACATTTCAACAAACATAATTGTCGAGGGAGACATTTAAAAAAAATGTGGTCATCATCCGTCGGTGAAAGGTCTGAAGTTGAAAGTTTCATAGACTCTCCCTCCCCTCTCCTCCCCTCCCCTCCTCGATCACTCCCCACCACTACTTAAGTCAATTCAACTCATGTAGTTCCTGTCGCGTCATGGTGTTTATCCATAAAGAAAAAGAAGAAGAAGAAGAAGAAGACTTTAACCTTTAACAATTCGAATTATTATTGTGTTAAAATCGAAAGGATTAAAAAAAAAAAAACAAACTAATTTAATTAACAAATATAAAATAAATTTTCTTTTTACGACGCCAAAAAAAAAAACAAAAAAAAAAAATAAAAAAAAAAATTGCAGTTTACCTAATCGATCGAATTTTGTTTTTCTTCTTTACAGGGAAAATACGAAGGAAAAAACAAAAAACAAAACAAAAGAAGAAACCATGAAGGATTTGTCTCTTGAAATATAAGAAGAAGAAAAAAAAATAAATAAATAAATAAATAAATTTTATTTGACAAATTGAAGGAAAACAAAATAAAAGATAACAAATTAAACAATAAGAAAAATAACAACAAGAACAAAATACAGAAAAGAACAAGAACAAAACAAAAATATAAATATATATATAAAATAAAATAAAATAAAATAAAGGAAAACAAACCAATCAAATTCACGATGACAAGTTGCAATTCGTCAAATTATTCACCGTCAAAATCTTCCTTGAGTTGTTGTCAAACTGATAATAAAAGTCAAACAAATGTTGAAGCAATTAATATGGCTACATCCGACACATTACCACCCCCCGCCACATACAAATTAGAAAAAAATTGTTCGTTTCCAAGGAGACCGGAAATTGATCTAATCTTCAAGGACATTAAATTTCGCGTCAAGGAATGGAATCTCAAGAAGTTTGCAATTAGTAAGTAGTAAATTTTAATTCAATCAATTTACTGCTTCTTGTTTTTTTTTGTTCTTTTTCCTATTTTTTTTTTTTTTTCTAATTATACATTAGACATTTTTTTCATATTTTTTTTTCTTTTTGTATCATTTTATTTAATATTATTTTTAAAAAGGAAGCAATTACACACACACACACACACACACAGAGGAACACACTAATATACATTGAAATTGGTCATCTGTATTTATTTTTATTAAAAGTCATCGTTGTTAACCTTGACAAAGATCAAGGAGACACTTATCGAAGATCAACTCCATTTTGTATCTTTTTTTTTTTTTAAATCTTTTTTTTTCCTTTATTCATTAAACCATGCAATTAATTTACATGTACCATTACGTACTGAATATTTATATATAATTATTATCATTATTATAATTATTATTATTATTATTATTATTAAATAAGTATATTTATTTAAATTATGAAATGACGTGATAAATATTTCGTAATAATGTCAATGATAATTATTCAAACTTTTCATTATTTATCATATTTATAATTCGTTGCAATCTATTGTAGATTTGGTTCATCCCCACTTCTTCTAACCCCCACTCTTACTCCACTACTCCCCACTCTTTTAATACCATTAAGTTCATTGATAGTGTTTGTAGGTTAACATTTTGTTCGCATTATGATTAATTTATTACTATTATTATTATTGTTATTGTTATTATTATATTCGATTATTAACGTGTTAATAATTGGAATGTTAGAAAAAAATGTATAATAATTATATATTAATATAATTAGAAAATATAATATATATATCATATAAAAATACAATCGGAGTTAAAAATAAATAGTTACTGATTTTTTTAAACAATTATATATTAATTAACATATATATAATAATATATTTATATTAATATATTAATAAATATATTAACACTAGATATATACCAACATTTTCCAGAATATCTATTTCTACCACACTAGTCAAAATGACTGGTGTATACAGAAAAAAAAATGCTTTTTGAGTTTTGCTTCCAGTCTTTATTTACTCTTACAAAATAACAAAAAATGTTTAACAATAATAATTTTATTAGATAAATAATTTTCTAGATATTTTTAAATAACAAAACGTTTTATTATTTACAGAAGCCAAATGTTACATGAAGTAGACATTTTGAATTGAAAAATGGCACGACCAATCAAAATGACTGATCATGTATATCTAGTGTTAATATTTATTTATTTTCTAATTAATTATTATAATTAATATTTATTTTGTATACATTATATACAAAATATGATGTATATTATGTTTGTATATACAGTTATACTGTATAATAGTATTACTGTATAATAATATATACAGTTATACTGTTAAATAGTATTAATGTATAATATTGTATATACAGTTTGTATAATACATGCTTGTACATACAACTGTATAATAGTATATAATAGTATTATATATACAGTTATGTATATGGTATTTTCATTTTATATGAACATTTAATCAACGATATTTAATACATATTGTTTTTTTTTTTTATTATTATTTATATTTATTTATGATATATATTTATTTATATATATTTTATTCTTAACGAATGTTTTTTCATGTTAACAATAATACGTGAACGATTTACAAATAATATTCTTTGTTTTCACTTTCTTTGTTTGTTTGTTTGTTTGTTTTTTTTTTTCTTTTTAAAGCGTATTTTTCCATTACTCATATTATATTAGATTAATAATAATAATAATAATAATAATAATAATAATAATAATAATAATAATAATAACTACAATGATTTGTTCTTTTGGTCATATATTTTATTGCGCAACTTATTTAATCTCATTTGTTTCTCTTCGTTTCATTTAAAATATTAGAAACTCGTGTGGACGATTATTATTTCCATTCACTGTAATAATAATAATATTATTATTAATAATAATAATAATAATAATAATAATAATAAAAATAAATATAAGAAAAATATTATGCAGTTGAAATTACACAAAACCGATATAAGAAATAATGAATTTTTTCTCATTTTATATACGAGAAATCTATTTAATTAGTACACAAACCACGCACAGACACACACACACATACACACATATATATATATATACACCAATTACGTTTTACGCGTTTTGCGTTTTACATTTTTCTTTGCATAATTGAGGACATGGAAAATAAAAAACAAAAGAAAAAGAACAATACACTGTTAATATTTATAATATTATATTTTTTTTTTCTTTCTTTCTCTACTTCCTTTGTAACTGTTTATAATACTCGCGTATATATATATATAGTGATATTTCATAAAAATCATCTCAACGATTAGTGTATATTTATAAGTGTATGTGTGTACTCGCGCGTATCGTCGTCGTCTTCGTCGTCGTCGTCGTCGTCGTCGGGTGTGTTTGTGTGTGTTCGACTAACTCACGTATAAAACTTATGGAAAATATTTCTTCAAAATGCGTATATTTTTAACAACAACATTAATAATAATAATAATAATGAAGAAAAAAAAAGAAAAAATAATATTTAATTCAAACAACGAACTATTTAATTGGTGTAGAATTGTCTTATTTTTTTTTTTTTTTTTATTATTCATTTTCTGTTAATTCTTCTCTTAGAAATTATCACGAGAAAGTAATATAACAGATAGATAGATGATTATACTTTCTTTTAGTTAGGTTAGTATGTATAGTTGGAAAAAGGTCATTGCATGAAACTTGACTAGGGTATTACATGCATGAGTTATAGTTTTGTTTACGTCACACTTATCATCTCTCTCTCTCTCTCTCTCTCTTTCTCTCTTTCTTTCTATTTTTATTTCTATTATTCTTTTCTCATAATATTTTTATTTTCTATCTTTTCTTCTCCCCTTCTCCTCTCCTCTCCCCTCCACTCCCGCCCCCTTCTTCTCATCCCCACTTCTTCTTCTTCTTCTACTCATTTCATTTATGTATTTTCTTTTTCTTTTTCTTTTTCTTTTTGTTTTAACGAACGATTTGAAACAATGCGACAGGAATATACTTTGAACTTATTATTTTACATTATTTTTCTATTAAAAAGAAAAGAATAAGGAAAAACAAAATAATAATAAGCCCGTTGGAATTTAAACAGATTAATGGCTTCTTATTTATGTATACAAATGTTTATTACAAATATGAAATTAATATACAGAATGAATGCATGATTGTATAAAAGCAAGATATAGAATTAATTAATGGTTAATTTCATAACATCGTTGATAACTATCAATAACAATCATTCCATTGAAATAGGTACAATTTGTTATATTTTCTAAATATTCTATATAATTGTTTTAATATTACATTATATATTTTATTTGAATATTTTATGTTTTATCTATGGAGAGTAGAGATAAGGAGTAGTAACATCACTGTATATGAAAAAGTGTCCGTCGAAATGCATTCAATTAGGGTGGCGCCACAGTACCTAGAGGGTAAATTTTAATGGAAACGCCAAATATTATTAGAGTAGGATTGAGAAATAAACGAGAAACACAAATTTCATCAGACAAATTTTACCCATAACTGTTCTCGTTATTCACATACTTATTCATCAAATTAAATGATTACAAAATCAATAAATGTACTATTTTACAGTTGACGAATTAAAATCACTCTGGTTACACGTATTCTCATAATAATTCTTTAAGGTTATATTTACTACATTATTACATAACTCGGCATACTTCAATTCGTTTACAATTGCTATATTCATACTATATCTTCTGTCTACATCAGCGCCATTCTGGAAGGGTTTTTTGAAACTATTATTTATAGAAAAGGCTGGACACTTTCTTTTTCACATTTTCTCCAATAAGAGATGTCACTCTTTCTTTGAATTGACCTAATTTGTTTTCTTTATGGTTCTTTTTTTTTTTTTATTGACCTTTTCGTTGAACATAATTACGTTTCGTAATAAATCAAGTTATGTAAGAAATTAATGTCATTAATTAAAAAAAAAAAACAAAAAATGTACAATAATAAAAAAGAAAAAGTGAAAGGGTGGGGGGGGCCCCAGTTTTGATAATATTTTGATAAATAATGAAGAAAACGTGACAACGCTGTTAAAATTTTGCATTTTTGAAACGTGCTACACTGTATAAATCTGACTCATGCGATAAGAAGGAAAAAAAAGAATAAAACTGCGATGTAATAAGAAGAAAAAAGAAAACTGAATAAATTTGCGTATCAATGTAATTTGAAAATGTAAGAAAACGAGAACAAAATTTACAGTCTTGAAAAAAACAAACTAGTTCAAAGTTTTAACAAAAAAAAATCACTCTGGTTACGCGTGACTGATTACAAAAAGTTCACTGCACGAAAATATATCTGATGTAAACGAAAATATACAAAGAATAAAAAAAACAAACAAACAAACAAAAAATTATTATTAACATGTTACATTTTAGTGTGTAAATTATGATGAAAGGATTGATGATAAAATATTGATTAATATTATTACTTTTATCAAGTGTACATTGATACTCGATGAACAAACTCATCTTTTACTATCATAAAATGATCATTTGCGTATCGTAGTTCAGTTTTATGCAACTACGAGCTGCAAAAAAAAAAAAAAAGAAAAAAAAGGTTTATTAACTTTGTATAAATTAGTATTGAATTGGATGGATAAAAATAATATTTTATGGATAAAAAAAAAAAAAAAAAAAAGAAAAAAAGGAACAAATTATCATCATAAATGAACAAACAATTTTAATCGATTACTAAAGTCAATAAAATTTTATAACTAGTTAATTATTAGGAAATAAATGACGTAACGTAGAAAAAAGTTCAATCGATTTTCTTTTTTTTTTATTGATAGAACTTTATTATTAACTGTATTTAAACTTTTATATAATTCTGATGCATCATTTTTTTTGATTACTTGTCTCTTCTACAATATTTCAATGAGATCATCTACTATTAATATACTAGGGGTGCACAGTTACGCGTTGTTAATAAACAAATAATTCGCAATAAAATAATATTGCGAATGTAAATTGAGATATAAACTATCCTATCTTTCAAGTTGGATGAAACTGAACACATTGTGCAAAGTTTGATTAAAATCGGTTCAGTAGTTTAGGAGTCCATTGCGAACAAACAACGTAACACGTAATTTATATATATATTAAGATTTATATATTATCTTTTATTTATATTTTTATTATTAGATCGAGTCATAAGTAACTTCCGATGCGGCTATGTAGAATCTATTTTTCGTATTTACCTACTATAAGTCACCGAAACAAACGAATTTTCGATATTACTGTATAGATGAGGATTCAGTTTAGTCTTCTGTTAACTTTTTTATGCAGTCAATGTTACATTTAACCGTTTTTCTTAACCACTAAAATGGATAGTAAAGATCACACGTGTTAGAAGTGAAATCTTCAATAAAATTAAGTTTCGAGAGAATGAGACGAATACAAAATAAAAATATCTGATGTAGGATAATTGTATTCTCTTCTTATTTAGTATCACGGCCGTTTCATCGCCTCCCACCGCTCCGTTACATAGCCGCCTACCGCTCCGTTGCATTGTTTCAAATCACACCCATTCTAAAGAAGTTTTCACTTCCAAAAGTGCATATTCAACATGTAACGCTTTAGGAATTGAAACAAGGCCATAGCACTAAGGTGACAACTGAAAAAATATACAGCGTATACAGTGCAGGACTGATAACTAATAGGGCAGTCAGAAATAGGTTTGGAAAATTCCGTTCTGGAGATACAATCTTAAAAGATGAACCGAGTGCAGGGGACGTATTTCCGACTTTAATGAACCTTTTAAAGGTAATATTGAGAGCAAAATCCAATAGATACGTTAAACAATTGCAAAGAGTGCAAAAAAAAAAACTCCATGAAAGGTGTGTTGCACTTATCATTCGCAGAAACACCATTTTACAACAATTCAACAATTTTTCATATAATACAGGAAAAGAWAAGAAAAAATTCATTTCTAATTATAAGTAATAAAAATAAATCATTAAACGTTAACAAAACTCAAACGATTTTAACTCATACTATCTCAAAAATATCTTTCAAGTATTATCAATTGAATAAATCTGTTTTTTAACTTGTCTTACAAATTCAAATTATAAGTATTGAAAATAAATCATTGAACATTTACAAAATTCAAATGATAGATGATTCATACCATCTCATAAATTTCCTTCCTAAGCTTTAATCAATTTAATGAATGTATTTTTTTTATTTTACTTCTTTTACAATAACTTGTTTTACAGTAATGTAATCAACATTTTATTTAATACAGGAAAAATAAAAGAAAAAATTTTATTCAAATTAAAAATAATAACAATAAATCATTTAACATTTACAAAATTCAAGTGATTTTAATTCATACCATCTCATGAATTTTCCTTTCAAAAGCTTTAATCAATTTAATGAATGTATTTTTTTAACTTGTCTTACAATCATGCAACAACATTTCATTTAATAGAAGAAAATAAAGGAAAAATCCTGTTTGAATTATAAGTTTTAAAAATAAATCATTATACGTTTACAAGACTCAAATGATAGATGATGATTCATACTATCTCATAAATTACCTTCTAGTATTACCAATTTAATAAATTTATTTTTTAACTTGTATTACAACAATGTAACATTTCATTTAACAGAGGAAAAAAAATAAAAGAAAAAATTCTTATTATACTCATTAAAAAATAAATCTACTGACTAAGGACTGATACAGACTGAAAACTGAGGACTAAGGACTGATACAGACAGACTAATTAGGGACAGATACAGACTGAGCACTAAGGACTGACTAAGGATTGATACAGACTGAAAACTGAGAACTAAGGACAGATACAGACAGACTAATTAAGGACAGATATAGACAAACTAATTAAGGGCAGATACAGACTGAGCACTAAGAACTGACTAAGGACTGATACAGACTGAAAACTGAGGACTAAAGACTGATACAGACAGACTAATTAGGGACAGATACAGACTGAGCACTAAGGACTGACTAAGGACTGATACAGACTGAGCACTAACGACTAACTAAGGACTGATACAGACTGAAAACTGAGGACTAAGAACAGATACAGACAGACTAACTAAGGGTAGATACAGACTGAGCACTAAGGACT
>NW_015149007.1:1081324-1092302 GCF_001465965.1 Polistes dominula | reverse complement strand
TGTCATTTCTAACTAACCTAATGTCGTCTGACATATATATATATATATATATATATATATATATATAATTTTCTTTATCATCCAATAATTTATTATCCAACAAAATATTTCACTGAATTTACGATTCAAATAAAATACTCGGTATATAATTTTCAATCCCATATTTATACTATCAACGACAGTTATTAATTATTTATTATTATTATTATTATTATTATTATTATGGCATAATAGTTGAATAATACATGATTTAACAGTATTACAGAATAATTTTTATTTCGTACGGAATACAAATCGAATGAGTTTATTTGATTAATTTCCTTTATTAATGGCATTGGGTTTTTTTCCTTCATCCTCACCCCTTCCTCACCCCACTCCTTTCACACCCTAATGAATCATTTTCCTTTTATTATTACATTCTAAGAAAATGCGTAATTACTTTTGTTTTTTCTTTTTATAAATATTTCATTTTTCGTGCTTGAAATCATTGATCATTTTCATGATCAATCAGATGAATGAATTATGTAATGATTCGTCTGTGACTTAAGACTACGAATATTTATGTTAGTTTTCGCATAAGTTTTTAATATTTCGTGAAGTTAATTGTAAGAAATTAATGATAATCAAATTTATTATTATTAAATAGCATGTTTCAAATAATAATAATAATAATATTTTATACATTAAACTAGGGGTGCCCAGCCACGCGTTGCTGTGGCTCACAATCAATCCGATACACACATCTTTAAGTCAACGAATTACCTTATACCGCCATTTGTTAGAATCTTATCAAAGTAACAGAGATAATCATGACTCTTTGTTAATAAACAAATAATTCGCGATTATAAATTGAAATATAAACTATCTTATCTTTCAATTTGGACGAAACTGCACAGAGTGTGCAAAATTTGATTAAAATCGGTTCAGTAGTTTGGGAGTCCATTGCAAACAAACAACGTGACACGTAATTTATGTATATTAAAATAAGATAAACTATCCTATCTGTCAAGTTGGATAAAACTGCACAGAGTGTGCAAAATTTGATTAAAATCGGCTCAGTAGTTTAGGAGTCCATTGCGGACAAACAACGTGACACGTAATTTTTATATATTTTAAGATATACATATATATATATGAAAATTAAATATACATTTTAATAATTATAATTAAATAAATAATAATTTAAATTTAATATATTACAATATAATAATATATATTTTAATAATTAATATTTATATTCTATATTTATATAATATATAGATAGAATAATAAATTAAATAATTATAAATTATTAAATATTTAAACAATAACAAAATGAACATAAACATTTTAATATTACAATATAAAATTTGTCTAAATATAATTTATAACATAGTTTAATTAAAACTGTCTGTATTCAAATAAAAATTAATCAAATTCTTAACATAACATTTTAACAAAAGATTCACGTGTCATTGATAATTATGTTCTGTGATTTATTTTAATTAAAAAAAAAAAAAAAAAACACGAGAAATGAAAAAAAACGAAGAAGGAAAAATAACTGAATGACACATTGATGAACATTCGGCGAATCATTCTGGACATATAACAGACAGGCCCCGTAAATTTACATACGTTTTTTTCATTGTGATTTCCTAAAACGGGCCAGTCTACACGTTTTAATATTACAATCTCTAAAATTTTTATAATTATAATTAATAACATGGTTTAATTAAAATTGTCATTATTCAAATAAAAAAAAATTAAGGAAATTTTTTACATATCCTTTTTATCAAATGATTCACGTGTCATTGATAATTATAATGTTCTGTGATTTATTTTAATTAAAAAAAAAAAACAAGAGAAATCAAATCCACGAATATTTCAAGAAACTCGAAATTCCGTAGTGAACAAAATATTTCCAAAAATATTTCAAACAATATTTCTAAAACAATTACATTTTGGTACATCATTTTCATCTTCATCTTTCATACCTTTTAAAATCTTCCGAATGTTCTCCGTCGAATGTTCAAACTTTCACTCCCTTTCTTTCTTTCTTTCTTTCTTTCTTTCTTTCTCTTTTTCTCTCTCGCTCTTTCTCTCTCTCTCTCTCTCTCTCTCTCTCTCTCTCTCTCTCTTTTATTTGCAAACTTTCATAGCCTACTTTCTCTAAAAGTGACATCTAAAATCTACCATCCTAATACACACGAATCTTTCATTTTGTATCTCATGTAATTAATTTTGTATTTTACTTTTTTATATCGAACAGGTTGCTTTCTATACGTCACTGATCAAAATAGAAATCGAAAAGATTACAAAAAAAAAAATAAAATAAAATAAAATAAACAAAAAGATACACATTCCTGTCTTTTCTCTTCTTCACATCTTCTTGTCCTTTTATTTTTATTATTATTATTATTATTATAATCAATGTTAATTTTGAATAAATATTATATGAGTCGCCTATTTTGAAAGTGGCCTATCTCTCTATTTATACTCGAATCGAGATATTCAAGGGTTTGCGTTTCAATACAATGAACAGTATAACGAGTTATACTGCTTAAGTGTATGTAAATGTTGTAAATTTATATTTTCTATTAAAATAGTGGCAATTATTAACACGTTCACGTCGGCGCGTACCACCGGTGGCCCGCACTAGGCTGTCTCATCGGGCGGCTTGTACCACCGGTGGCCCGCACTAGACTGTCTCATCGGGCGGCTTGTATCACCGGTGGCCCGCACTAGGCTGTCTCATCGGGCGGCTTGTACCACCGGTGGCCCGCATTAGACTGTCCCATCGGGCGGCGCGTACCACCGGTGGTCCACCTTGTTCCAAGTTTGAACAAGCAAAAATCACGCGCCGCCAGATGAAGCGCATCTTAGATTCGAGTGCCGCCTTACAGTGCAGACACTGAAAATCAAGTGGTACAAGCCGCCCGATGGGACAATCAAGCGCGAGCCACCAGTGGTTCAAGCCGCCCGATGAGACAGTCTAATGCGGGCCACCGGTGGTACGCGCCAGCGTGAACGTGTTAACTAACTTTTATCAAGTGTCCACTTTAAGGGTTAAATATATTTGTAACAAATTGCTTGATAATGAAAAGATCATGTAAAAATGAAAACTATTACGGTAACTAAGTCGATTTTTTTTGGAAAACGGAGTTGAGCCACTTTCAAAATAGGCGGCCCATATAAAATCGATTTATACAGTAGACTTTGAAATAAATATTTATTCATATCGAGAAAGTCGATAAAAATTTTGTGATAAAATTCTAATAATACAAATGGTCGAGAATAATGGATGGATGATGGGATTACGTACGAGACTAAACAATTGAAAAGATATTTTAAATTGTCTATCAGTATATTTTGTTTGGGTTAAACGCACAAAGACAAAATATAATTTAGTAATAATAATAATAATAATAACGTATTAAGAGCGATACGTTTAAGCCGATTTTAAAAAATCCATGGTAATGATGTCACGGACGGGTCTCATGTTGAACTTTTTCGTGATACGAATAACGATAAACATAATTGAATGATGAAAATTCATTATTCTCTTCTCGTAGACTTCTTGGACTTTTTGAGTCAGAGAAAAGAATTTATTAAGACGAATTAATTTGAATATGACAAGGAAAAAAGGACATTTTTCTAAATAACGAATTATTTTCCCGCGTTATTTGAATTTTTCGTTCGCAGCTAAATTCAGAGTTAATTTCAGTTAATTGGTAATTGGTTTATAGGTTAAATGTTACGTCGTTAAGCGGTGACCGACATTTTACTTTTCATGTAAATTACAATAATTGAACATTGATCGATAAACTAAAATTATTTTTTAAAAAATGACTTACATTTTATCCAAATAATTCAAGTATGAGTAATAAAAAGGACATTTTTCTACACAACGAATTATTTTCCCGCGTTATTTGAATTTCTTTTGCAGCTAAGTTCAGGGTTAAATTTGACAAATTGGTAATTGGTTTATAGGTTAAATGCTACGTCGTTAACCGGTGACCGTCATTTTACTTTTCATATAAATTACAATAATTGTACATATTAAAAAAAAGTAATTTGCATTTTATATTCATAAATTTTAAATAATTACAAAAACATAAATAAATATTATTTAAAAAAAAAAAAAGAAAAATAAAGCATAATAATTAATTTTATAAATAACGCGTTAAAAGTATTTATTATAAAAACATTCAATATCATTTCATAAGATAAACAAATGTCTTCAACTGTCAGTATATCGATTGAAATTGAATAAAACAAAGCTTGCGGCACTCAACGTATTAATAAATAAATAAATAAATAAACAATACCGCATCTTTTTCGTAATTTATTCTATTAATATAAACATCTCTCTTTTTTGTTTTAACCATACAGAAAAAAAAGAAATTTTGCATGGTGTAAGTGGCGAATTCAAAGCTGGCCAATTGGTCGCCATTATGGGCCCATCAGGCGCAGGAAAATCAACGCTACTAAACGTGCTTGCTGGTTATACGTAAGTTTCATACGTAATCTTTTATAAACCTATACGTAATAATCTTCTATCGAATGAATAAAATGACAGAAAAAAAAAAACAAAAATCTTAAAAAACAAAAAAACCATGGCTCTTGTACATAAGTAAATAAAAAGAAAAGACAAAGAAAAAGAAAAAAAAAATCGAGTAAGCACTTATTGTATACAATAGTATAATTTCATACGTAGATCAATCCCCGTTCAAATTCCAATTGATGAAGTAACAAATACAAATCTCAATTTAATTTTATTCATTATTTAAACAATGTCACTAACTAAACACATCCAACACACAAAAGATAAGGATGATCATGATGATGATGATGTTACAAGTATAATTGATCACCTCCCCACCCAACCAAAAAAAAAGTATTCGAATTTCTTTGACTAAAGTTCATTAATATTCTTTTATATTAAATCTTATGAACATTTTTACAGTTTGAAAGGTATGAGCGGTGAGGTTCTGGTAAATGGGAAAGTTCGAGTAGCACACAGTGAAAAATGGAAAAGAACGTCGTGTTACATACAACAAGATTCTTTGGTACGAGGAAGAATAACAGTTGGCGAAGCTATGACCATAACAGCACACTTGAAGTTAGGCAATAATATAAGTTCGGCATATAAACATACTCAGGTACCATTATGGTTTTTTCTACTTCTTCTTCTTTTTCTCTTATTCCCATCGTGTTCCCCCTCCCCTCCTTATTCCTCATTATCTTTAATGGGTACTCAATGACTCGACTGTTTTACAATAACAACAACAACAAAAAAAGCAAAAAAAAAAAAGAAGAGAAAGAAGATTATTATTATTATCCTTTTTTTTTTCTTTACTATTTCAAATAAATCATCATCATACCATATCCATCCATCAGTTGATAATGATGGTATGTTTTTAAAAAAGTTGCATTTTTTTCAATCAACTTTACAACACAGAAGTAGTCAATTATCGTTTAATGATCAATTGGGGAAGTCCCCATTTCAATAAAAATTCACATTCATTTAATGTCTTAGCGAAATCGAAGAGGTTTATTACTCAAATGGCACATACTGATGTAGATGATAATGATGATGATGATGATGATAATAATAATAAAATATTTTTAATGTCATAGGTATTGAATCTTTTGGAAATATTAGGTCTGAGTTATTGCTACGACACTTTATGTGGAAGGTTATCTGGTGGTCAAAAGAAACGATTGGACGTTGCATTAGAATTACTCAGCAATCCTTCAGTAATCTTTCTTGATGAACCAACCACCGGTTGGTAATTTATTATTATCATTACTTTTACTCTTTCATATTATTATTATTAATAACATTTGTCAATCCACATTGAATACATAATGTTTATAATTCGTTAAAATTACATGTTTTGGTTTTTTTGTTCAGGTTTAGATTCAATGTCCTGTAGTCAATGTATAGCATTGTTAAAAAGATTGGCAAGAATGGAAAAACGTACGATAGTTTGTACGATACATCAACCAAGTGCATTACTATTTGAAATGTTTGATTCCCTTTATGCACTTGCAAATGGTTATTGCATATACAAGGGTTCGATTCATGGTCTATTACCACATTTAACATCGATCGGTATCAATTGTCCACCTTATCACAATCCAGCAGATTTTTGTAAGTATTCAAATACACTCAACAATATTACCTTCTTTTTTTTCTCTCTCTCAATCTCTCTCTCTAAAATAATGAAACATTCGTGAATTTTATTATTATTTACAGTAATCGAAGTTGCTATTGGTGATTATGGTATAACGGTTGATAAATTAACAGCAGCAGCAGATGAAAATTTATGGGACAAGGGAACAACTACACGAGTTGTACCAAAAGTAATCAAAGATAGTTCAGAAGGTAAATAAATCAATATCTTATATTCACTTTTGTAAATTCATTTTACTCCTGTTGTATTAAATAAAATGTTCTTTCACATTCTAATCATTTTTTTAAACATTTTTCAAAATCCTAATCTAATCTAATATGTTTGACAGATGATATCATTACGGAACAACAACCTACGACCAGTTTTTTAACACAATGTTATCTTCTTTACAAAAGACAATTAATAAGCTTGAAAAGAGATTACACGCTTTTGATGGTACGATTACTTTGTCATTTGCTCATTGGCGTTATATTTGGATATCTTTATATGGGAAGTGGTTATCGTGCTAATGGTGTTCTAGCTAATTACGTTTATTTATATGGTTCCTTACTTTTGATCGTTTACACGGGAAAAATGGCGGTTACTCTTGCCTGTAAGTATTTACAGTTTTATACAAAATTTAAAACTGTATAATTAATTATATATAATACAAACATACATGTATTGTAAATCAATACAGTATTGTATACAGTATTTACTATAATAATAACATTGTATACACAGTAAGTAATACATATATTACTGTATACAATACTGTATACAATGTACATTATATGTACATATATGTATATATGTAATTATATAAATATAAATGTAAATATATTTCTTCTAATTTTCTTTATTATACAGTTCCCCTGGAAATGCAAATTCTTAGTAGAGAACATTTCAATCGGTGGTATAAACTGGCACCATATTACATCAGTATGCTACTCATTGAAATACCATTCCAAGCAGCCTGTGCTGGAACTTATCTGACTATCAGTTATTGGTTAACAGGACAACCCATAGAAACTTATCGTATCCTATTTTTTATGGTTGTCAGCATATCTGCAACGTTAACCGCACAAGCATGGGGATTTTTCATCGGTGCAACTACCCCAGTTAAAGTAAATAAATCACTTTTAATATAAATAAGTGACACAGATGTGTGTTTTGTTTTTTATTCTATTATAATTTTGTTAATTTGAATTTATTGTTTATATTTTTAGATCGCAGTCTTCCTAGGACCCATTATCGCCGTACTATTTTCCGTTTTTGGATTTTGCGCAACATACATGGACACTCCTCGTGCATTTCGTTGGATATTTCACATATCCTATTTTCGTGCCAGTTTCCATAGTCTCATTTATACAGTTTACGGATATGACCGAATGGATTTGGTTTGCGATGACTTTTATTGTCATTATAAAAAACCAACGAAATTTTTAAACGAATTGGAAATAAATGATACTAATGTTATTAATAATTTAATATTGATCATTGGCATAGGTGTACTTATGCACTTGCTAACGGCTAGCGCACTTTGGTGCAAACTTAATAGAAGATAGGACTATTAACGTTGTAGTAACATCACCAAGGAATGTTTCAGTATTGTTTTATTGAGTACTATTTAAAAAATAGTATATTTCATATCTAAAGCGATAAAGTAAGAAATGTCTCAGAGCAGTAAGTAAGTCCGTGGCAAAGCCGAGATCAACAAACATGTGCTCTCTGAGGCTTTCTTATTTACTGCCCATGGTGTGTATACTGTATTTCTGCTCGACGTAGACGGAAAGCGGCAAACTTCGTTTTGCACAGCGGAAGAAAAATTGGACGCTTTTAACGTCCGGAGGGAAGAAAACGAACATACAAAAATATCGGCAATTTGTTCATATTTTTCCATTTGCCTTATTAGTAATCGGTTTGCTAAAAACAAAACAAAAAATTATTACAATTTATATATTCATTTAAACTGTATACTTATATATTAGTATACTTGTTAGCATACATATTTACTTACTTTTTTGTAAATTGTGTTTAAATGCATTTGCAATGCAACAATGTAAACATATATGTTGTTCTATGTAGGATATTTATCGTCAAAACTCAGATACCTAACACTACGTTCAAAAGATACTTAAATTAATGTCACACATATATTTCAATTGTTAATTAATTTTTACCATTTTCTTTCTTTTTTTTTTTTTTTTGGTCATTGTCATTCGTTCAAATTTCTAGTTTTTTTTTCTTTTTTTTCTTTTTTTTTCTATAAACACAACACATTCTTACATTTATTACAAATGAATATTATTATTTGTATCTTTATATATTTATTATTAAACTCTATTATTCGCGTGTATAATTTATTTTAACGTTAGATATACCAGACACTCAGCCATTTTGCACTGGTCGGAGCCATTTTTTAATTTCAAATTTCAAAACTTCACGTATAACATTTGATTTTTGTAAATAATTAAACGTTTTGTTATTTAAAAATGTTCATAAATCCATTTGTCTATTAAAATTATTATTGTTAAACATTTTTTTTGGTATTTTTTTATGAATAAATAAAGACTGGAAGGCTCAAAAAGCATTTTTTGTTTTGTTTTGTTTTGTTTTATACATCAGTCATTTTGACTAGTGTGGTAGAAATTAAATGGCGGTATATCTAGTGTTAATAAAAGAAAATACAAAAACTGTCAAAATTATTTTCAATCGTGTGTATTTTCTTCTTTTGATTTTCTTTTGACTTTTTTTTTTTTTTGAGAGAAAACACATTGAAAAATCTTTGATTGTAAAAAAAAATCATTAAACGCAACTACTAAAATCATATTCAATTTAATTTACACGTAAATTAAATTTAATAATAAACGTGATCGTATTATTGTGATCATATTATTATTATTATTATTATTATTATTATTATTATTATTATTATTATTATTATTGTTATTGTTATATTATATATCATTTTGTTTAAGAAAATATTTGTAAATTTAAAAAAGTGATATGATTTTTTATTTAAGAATAGTCTGGTCGTATCAAAATTCCTTTAATTTTCCGATATAACTTTGTTGTATCTTTGTAAATAAAATCAAAACCCCCCCCCCCAAAAAAAAAGATTAAAGATAATGATGATGTACATAATAATATATATATATATATATATATGTATTGTACATTTTTTGTGTCTGTAATTTTCAAAATACATTACTCAATTTCCAATGTATATTTATTAATTAACACATTTGTTAATCAAGAATCTCCAATTGTAAAATAATATTATAAATTTAATTATTTACTATTATTATATTTGTTTAAGGAATATTAAAATGTATTTATTATTATTAAATGAAGATTCATATATATATATATACAGTAAAACCTGTCTTTTGTGTAGTCCTTTTATATGCGATTTTTTTGTTATGCTGTATATAAATCTCAGCGATGTTGAGACACCAGTTTAATGTTATCTATCAGTGTATACATACATGTGTGGACAGAAACCCTGACTAAGTGGACTCTTTGACAATGATGGAGTCTTATACAACCATTGGATCAGGGCATAATCGCAAAATTTAAGAAACATTATGTCAAATTAACTTTTAACTACATTCTGAAAAAAAAAACAGTAGAGAACGATGGAATTAGACCTGACTGATCAGTTTGAAAAGAATTTTCAAAATGTTAGACTGTATAAATGATATTACTACAGAAAATTGGTCAAATAAAACAACACACATTAAATTCGTGCTGGTAAAAGCGATCTGACCTGAATGTGTAATTAATCAAAATGTAACCAAAAACGTGTCCACGTTATTATCTGAAATTACTGCGCTCGCATATAACATCAGCGGAAAAAGGGCTTTGATAATTTCGGTGAAAATGAACTGGACGAAATGATTGAGAACGAAACTGTCAATGATAGTGACATTATCAATAATTTGATAGATTATGAAGAAGGACAAGAAGAACCGGAATCTATTACAGTCGATAAAATATATACAAGGGATTAAGATTTCTATAAAATTGGAAACGCATGTTCTTAAAATGATACTAATTCCGAAAGAAGCTTGAAATTCCAAAAAGAGCTGAGATCATGCGTGTCTCTTGCTATTGTGACACGTGTACAAACAAATGACCAATCGACTGACGTCACAAAAACTGATCATTGACTTTATGGTATCAAAAATAATTGAAATCTTATCTTCAAGCGACGAAAGCGATATTGAACCAATTCGTCACAAGAAGATAAGCGTTTTGGATTACGAGTAGCATTGAATTATTTAATATACATTTTTGAAAATGTCACCATGTATACAATGAAAAATGAAATGTTTTGAAAATATTTCCAGTTCTAATGTACTTATTTAATTTGTTTGAAAGCATTTTTTGATTTATTTCGTAAATAATTGATTGTATTTTCTAATTGTAAATACGTCCTTATCCTCTGCATAAAAACAGATTTTACTGTATATAATTTTTTAGAGAAAAAGTTCTATTTCTTTTTTTTGTTTAATAAGTTCATGTTTTAATATATGGTAAAAAATATATTTCGACCAAAAACGGGGACTTTAACCCTGGACTCTCAGATTAAAAGTCTGATGCTCTACTTGATACTGAGTTATCTAGACGTTTTACAGAAAAATAGGTTTTACTGTATATATATATGTAATAGTTTTGAAAATTAATTAGAAATATATTTCGCCCAAAAACAAGGATTTCAACCCTGGACTCTCAGATTAAAAGTCTGATACTCTACCTGATAGTGAGCTATCTAGACGTTTTACAAAAAAACAGGTTTTACTGTATATATATGT
>NW_015149007.1:1033332-1049424 GCF_001465965.1 Polistes dominula | reverse complement strand
AATATATTATTATAACATAGTAAAAAATATATTATTATTAATAATATTATATCATTATAATATATTAATATAACATATATTATAATGTATAATTTAATATTATATAGAAAAAAAAAAAATAAAAATAAAATATAATTATTATAAGATTAATATAATATATAATTATAATTATAATGTATATTATATTATATTAACAATATTAATATATTATTATAATATTAATATAATGTATAATTATGATGTATATTATATTCTATATATTATAATATATTATATATATATATATTAATATATTATTATTAATATATTATAATAGTATATTATTTTATATATTTATATATTTATTATTATAATATATATTAATATATTATTATTATTATTATTATGTTATAATAATAATATAATAATATATGTTATTATCTTTATAGCATTTTAATATAAATTATTTGCACATTATATTTGCACTTTATATTTGCATGTTTGTAATAACACAATAATATATATCATACTATTATTATTATTAATATATAAATATTAATATATATTAATAAAAAAAAAAAAAAAATAACAATTATATACAATGAGGAAAGAGAACGTACCATTTTTCTTCGTTTTTAATAATTTCGGTCTACCCGGTGGCCGTTTAGTTGTGATTTTCATACAATTATCTGATTCCGCATCTAGAAAATAAAAAAAAAAATAAAAATATCGTGATTCATTAAAGTAAAGTTAACTTAAGAAGAAGGGGAATAAAGAAACGTATTCTCGTACAGATTTATACGATAATAATAATAATAATAATACTAATAATAATAATAATAATAATAATAATGAATTATCATTTACCGGATATACCACTGGACGACATTTGTGCCATATCGTCCTCGGAATGTGAGTGTATAGCCTCAAATGGTGGAACTAAAAAATTAAATAAAAATATAATCCAAAAAAAAAAAAGAAAGAAAAAAAAAATACACTAAACACACAATTGTCTTTTTTCTTTTTTTTTTTTTTTTTAATAATTGTATAATTAATCTAATCCTAATATTAAATAAAAAAAAAAAGAAAATAATGATTATACTTCTAATTGTTAATATAAATCATATTAAAATATAAGGATGGTGGTGTAATAATTAATTGTAAATGGGTTTGTAAACATACGTGAATTAGAAACTCGTTGAGAATGTAAATGGCAATACAATTTATCACCATAAATTGGATCGTGAAATAAGAAATCATTGCGTGTCATGGCTGCAAGTTCTTCCCCGGAAACCGCAAGACTTTGTTGTATAGATCTGTATGGTAATCCTATGGAAGATGCGGCTGACATTAACCAACTTATCGTTTCCTGTTTGCACCAAGTTTTCATTGGTTTTCTACACCAATCAGTACCATCGATGTACTCAATTTCACCTTTATTTGTAATATACAAAAATAATATCACAATACAATACAATACAATACAATACAATACAAGAAGAAGAAGAAGAGGAAGAAAAGTAACGAAATATTTGTGTTCAATTACAATTACGTAAAAATTTATTGATAATTATATTTTCAAAAATAATTTACCGAGTGAACATTTTTTCCTTTTAGGTTCGTACGAATTATACATTGTGTGTGTAACATCTTTTTTATTAACAACAGGTGTATCCATGTTCCACAAAAAATGATCGTTATTTTCATTTTCATCATTCAAGTTGATCACCGATGAACAAACCTGTATAAAAATGAACAAAATACTTCATCAAATAATATGCATATTTTATTTTCTTATTTTTATTTATTTATTTTAAAAAAAAAAAACAAAAAACATTTATTTAGTTGTTGTACTGACCTCCGAAAGATTTGTCCTATCATAATTGTCAAACGAATTCATGTCTTTTTTTTTGTTTTTTCGAAATAAATAAGTTTGTTGTAGACGGTTTTACTTAAAAATTGAAACGAATAATGCAACCAAGTGTATGTATGTATGTATGTATGTATGTATGTATATATAATACGTGCGCGCGCGCGTACGTATATTATTTAAGTGTTGTGTTATCATGCATACAATCGTACGTAATGTTTCGCGCCACGCACAATTATTCAAACTAATACAGATATCGCAAGAAAATAAATCGTTAACTGTTAATTAACATAAATATTGCGAATGTATATACCTAGAATTTGATATATTCAGTTAATAAAGTGAAAGAAATAATGGAGTTGCCCTTTTTTATTAAATAACAAAGAAAAATCTCTTTAGAACGTACGAATATTACAACCACAACAACAACAAAAAGATATCGATAATAAACAAATTGTTAAAAGTATTATTTGCAATAAGAAATCAAAAGAACAATTAAAAAAGAATTTAGAAAAAATAAAAATAAACTGTTAATGGCTAATTAACGTTGAAAACAAAAACAAACAAACAAATGGTTTCACAAATTTAAATTGTGCACACAGGAAAAACTTCGAACATACATATATATATATATATATATATATAAACGTGGAACTATAAACGTGTTATGTGAATGGCGTTTCGCGCGTTACTAATTGCTGAACGATAGTCTACGTTCCTTCAGGGTAAAAATCTTGAGGTTCCGATGATGACGCGCGTGAAACGTTTAGGACGTCATTGTACATATATATATATATATGTGTGTCACTGTATGTATGTATGTATGTATGTGTGTATGGTAGTGCCATGCGTGCGCCATTCATACTAGCGCGCAATACAACCTAACACAACATAACACAACACATTCAACATAGCAGACGGAAGAACAGCAGGTATATCAACGGGGATTTCCCACTATTCCTAATTGGCCAATCACCAAACATCTCTTTGCTTGGGTTCGCTGACGCAACGACAATGGGATACCACTGCCGCTCCTCATCATCAGACTTTACTTACTTACTTACTTATTTTATTGGTTACTTATATATATATATATATATGTATGTATATTTTTTTCTTCGTGTTTTTTTTTCTTCATTTTAGTATTTATATATTTATGGAAACGATTCTTTGAGGAGTGTACGAGCGGTGCAATTGTACACCTATGATGCATACGTGTAACTACTACTACTACTACTACTTATGGACATATGATTTACATATATATATATATATATATTTATTAGCATAAAAGTATGATTCTACGAAGGATGTATTTTGTAGCTTATTGTTAAACAGGATTTACAGATGAATTTATAAAATTGCTTAAACGATGATCGTTGGTTGGTTGGTTGGTTGGATTGAGCGAACGAGCATTGAATTAATGTGCTGATTTATTTCAACGTTATTTACGTCTTACAAACGGCGGCGTACTTAAAAAAAAAAAAAAAAAAAAAAAAAGAAACATTTCCAGACAGAAAGAGAAAGAAATAGAGAAGGGAAGGGTGTGTGAGAGAGAGAGAGAGAGAGAGGAAAGAGAGGAAGAAATACTTATTCATTTCAAGTTTGTTTCAACAACTACAAATAGTTCTATACCCCGACCTTTGATAACATTGAATCATTATTTTAATACACAATATTGAAATTATACAGTTTCATTTTGATTTTTGATAATGATCATGATAAAATATTTGTTCTCTTTTTATTTAATTACTGTATATATATATATATAGACAAGTATAATTAATCAATTTTCATTCTTTGTAATATTATTAAATATATACGTACATTGAAATACATGTAAATAATTTGCTTATAAATATGTAATAATCTTTTAAAGAAATATTTATTTCAATTCTTCGTACAAATTATGTAGAAAAACTAACTAATCAAGTTTGTATCTAATATTATACTATTACCTAAACATTCGTGGAATTGAATCATTTTTTTACCCACGTTTTGCAAATAATCATTTTTATACATGCAAGTATGAAGTGTGGTCTATCACAAGGCACTTGAATGAAATTTATTTATTTTCATTGAAAGAATGAATTATTTTAATATTATTTATTAAAATATCGATGATTCTTTGATTTATAATCTTTTTTTTTTTCAAAATTTGTTATTAATAAACTAGTTATGTATATTCACGTGGTTTGTAATATGAAATAATATTGATCAATTAATATTATTTATTTATTTGATATAAATAATATGTAAAAATTCGTACAATGTTTATCATTCTACATTGTAATACTTATTTTGTTAAAGATCAGTATATAATGTGTTATAAAAATATTTTCAAATTAAAAAGATTAAGTTATTGTTCAATATGTTCACGGTACTAATTTGAATTTTGGTTATTTTCCCGCCTAACGCTTCGACGATACGATTTCGATTACTGTCTTCGAGATAAGTCGATGAGTTGAATAAAATACACACATTTGTGCATTTTATTTAATAATATTCAATCAAGACTAAACAATGTTTATCTTTCTACATTGTATTACTTATTTTGTTGAATATAATGTGTTATAAAAATGTTTTCAAATTAAAAAGATTAAGTTATTGTTCAATATGTTCTCGGTACTAATTTGAATTTTGGTTATTTTCCCGCCTAACGTTTTGACGATACGATTTCGATTACTGTCTTCGAGATAAGTCGATGAGTTGAATAAAATACAGGCATTTGTGTATTTTGTTTAATAATATTAAATCAAGACTAAACTATTAATTCATAAATATAATTAACTATAATTTATTAATTATTTCAATAATAATTATATTATGGCTGATGAAACAGAACAGGTAATATTTTCGTTCGTTAACCTATCTAAGTTAACCTCAAAATTCATTCAACGTTGCATATAACATTTATATTTGTTTGTTTATTTGATTTGATGATTAGGTTCCTGCAATAAATGTTAAAGAACCATTGGATTTAATAAGATTGAGTTTGGATGAACGAATTTATGTTAAAATGAGAAACGAAAGAGAATTACGTGGACGTTTACATGTAAGTTTTGTCAATGTGCCTTTACAATTTCTAATTAAATAATGGAATATAATATATGTTTAATATTTTCTTATTTAAGGCTTATGATCAACATTTGAATATGGTGTTAGGTGAAGCTGAAGAAACTGTGACAACTGTAGAAATTGATGAAGAAACATATGAGGAAGTTTATCGTACTACCAAAAGGAATATATCAATGTTATTCATTCGTGGTGATGGTGTTATTTTGGTATCACCGCCTAGCATGAGAGCACCCATGTAAAACATACATATATATATCGGGTAAAGTACATTTGAAAATTAATATACAAGAAGAACGAAAGAATATGGAAGAGTATTAAGAGGAAAGAAGAAGAAGAAGAAGAAGAAAAAACAAAAAGGTTTCTTTTTCTCAAAGAAACTTTTCAAACAAGTACTGTTGTATTAATACGTTAATACTTTGATATGTTAATATAGAAATGAAAAAAAAAAAAAAACATGTATGAAGAGGATAAATTATATAATTACATTTAAAAATATAATATTAACTATAATTTCTTTTGATTTTTTCTAAAAAAAAAAAAAAACGTTTTAAGAATTCATTCGTACTTTAGTAATTTCATAATTTGGAAGAACATTAATACGAGAAGTTGATACATCTGTCATTGGTCTTTTAACTTGTGTAGTAAGATCCACTATTCTTTGATCTTTCAATTTGATCAAACTTTCCAAATGTGAAATTTTTTGATGAAGTGTGTTAATAGTTTCATTCCTTTCTTGCAATTCTTGCTTGAGTCGTATGAAGATATGTCGTGGTACTGTTCTATTAGCAACTTCTTCAGGATTTAAAATAGGTTTAACGTCAACTTTAATATAATATAATTAACATTAATACATTTATTAAGATTACTATTTAAATCAATTCATTATTTGATTAATGTATATGCGTTTCAATTGTTATTTACCAACTCTTCCATTTTCTTCATAATCAAGATATAAAGAATCTTGATCGTTGTTACAATCTTTTAAAATTTTCCCACGCAAATCTATCAAAACTTTTTCAATAATACCTGATTGTGAATTAGCTAATTGATTGATTACATCCTTTCCAAGTTTCATATCAATTTTAGACAGAATTTTTCTATTTAATATATTCCAATTATCAATTTTCTTTGCTATACTATTACCAGGTACATAATTGTGTATGTCAACGTATTTTGGATAATATCGTTTCAATAATTCAGCCATAAATACTACAAAATTGAAAACATACAAACAAAATATCTGTAAAAAAAAAAAAACAAAATAAAAATATCTTTTTTTACAACGTTATATACCTCCATCAGAAAAATCTCTTGATATATTTTTCTTTGGTCTTGAAAATGTTATTTGATCTAACCACGCGTAAATCTCATCAAGTTTATTTTCATTAATCGACTCCATGTTGTTCTTCTTCGTATATTATTTTTATTGTATATAATTCAATTATTTATTTTCCTTCACAAAATTATTACGATTTGAATTTAATTATAACATGCCAAGAGACAATAATCATGTCTTTTATATTCACAATGAAAATTTAACGTAACTAATATCATCATTATATGTCGACTATTTACAAATAACCATATCTTGTAAATCGATCATTATAATATATATATATATATCTAAAGTATGCTATAAAATACAAACATTTGTTTTTTTTTCTAATTTCTGTTGTTTTTAATTATTAACATTAGATATACCATACCAGACCATTTTGACTGGTTAGGCCATTTTAAATTCAAATTTTTACTTCATGTAACATTTGATTTCTGTAAATAATTGAAAAATATCTATAAATTCATTTACCTATTAAAATTATTATTGTTAAACATTTTTGATTGTTTTTTAAGAGTAATTAAAGACTGGAAGCAAAGCTCGAAAAGCATTTTTTGTATACAACAGTCATTTTGACTAGTGTAGTAGAAATAGGTATACTGAAAAAATGGTGGTATATCTAATATTATACAAATTTATATTACACCATGTTTGTTGGATATCAAATGATTACTAATTGTAATTTACACTGGTAGTGATTAAAGTGAATTTAAATTCATTTTAAATGATTAAATTGATTTTCATAAATTATTATAAACGTTCAAGTAATTAAAATGAAAAGTGATTAACACTAATAGCATCCTTGTAATTTTTAACAAAACAAAACAAAAACTTCATGAAAATGCATAAAATGTTAAATTATTCATTTCTAAACAAAAACAAAAAAAGGAAAAACAAAATATATTAATTATATAATTGACTAAAACAATCTCATTTTAGATAGATCTTCTTAATATATATATAAATTACGTGTCACGTTGTTTGTCCACAATGGACTCCTAAACTACTGAACTGATTTTAATCAAATTTTGCACACTCTGTGCAGTTTCATCCAACTTGAAAGATAGGATAGTTTATATCTCAATTTATAATCCAATATTATTTGTTTATTAACAAAGAGTCATGATTATCTCTGTTAGTTCTATAAGATTTTAACAGATGGTGGTATAAGGTAATTCATTGACTTAAAGACGTGTGTATCGGACAGCACCCCTAGTATATATATATATATATTTTTTTAAATGATTAGGTATGCGTGAAATGTAGGGTAGAGATGATTTTGAATATTAAACGATGTTATAATTCTTGCAACAAAATAAAACCAAAAAAAAAAGCCATACAAAACTTAAATATATCAATATATATTTATCCTAAAAATAAATATATATTTAAACGAGATGATCGCATTCATTCTTATTCTTATTCGAAAGTTGATGCTTCTGATTTTAACGGACGCGCAAACTCGCACGTCTCCACATTTTCTTCCTTCTCTTTGACTCAACGAACGTCATACCACGTTTCATTTGTGTATATATATATATATATATGAATGTACGCATGGTTTTCTCCCCACCACCACCCCAACCTCATCCCCCCACTGATCCCACCTATTTTCTCTGGAAGTATATACATGTGTGTGTGTCTGTGTTTGTGTAGTATGTTTGATGATTACGTGGGATGGAACCGGCATTTATAGCAGAGAGGCCAATGGCTCGTGATCCTTTCGGACAAGTGTTTTACAGAAAAACGAGAATAACCAACTGATTTCGTTTTCTTACCTCAGTGTGTTATGTGCATTGATATCGTCGTGACTATAGTTAATACAATCTAAAGACTATTATTCGGATCTTACAATAAAGTGCATTTGAATTACATCAGATTTTATAAAATACAAAAAAAAAATATATATATATATATATAATTCAATACTCGAATATATTTTTCTAAAGGGGAATAGTATGTTTATTATTTGAAATATTATACAATAGTATATTCATCCCCTTTTGTGTGTATTTCCAATTAAATGCACCACCACCACTCGTGTGGTTGTGTGTAAAAAATAAAAGGTTTATTATTTAATACTAGTAATAAATAAAGTTGGTTTTTATTTTATTTTTGAAGAAGATATTTTGAAGAATCTAATTAAGATGCCAATGGAAAATCATTCTACAGGAGGTGTGTTCTTCATTTCTTTTTCTTTTTTTTTTTTTTTTAACTAATTTTATATTTTTATCATGTAAGAATTGAATTTTGCAAAGGTTTTTTTTTTTTTATATAAATTTTCATTCACAATTCACATCACAATTTACAAAGAAATAGTTCAATTTATCAGATTTTGTTTTAATATGAAATGAACAAGTTTCTAGGAGAGTTACAACGTTTTTTGAATCGTGCGCCACGGACGTCCTTTTGACCTTGACGCATCCCCATTTTCTTGACTTTACTTTACCTTTCATTTCATTTCTTTTCATTTCATGTAAGACAATTGAATTTGTTCGATTTACGAAAGATAATATTAAAAATTGTAATGTTATATATTACATTGATATTTTTATTATTATTATTATTATTATGTTTTATAAATCAAAGTATTATATATTTATCTATGAATGTATCACACTTATGGTATTATCGTGCGATCGATAACGAAATAAATGTTGTTCATTGATACGAATCTAATTTTTTGTTTGTTCTATTCTTTTTCAAATCTTAGTTTGATAAATTAGTGCATTTTTAATTTGAAAATAATCGATTGTTAAAATGCATTTTTATTGTGTACAAATTTAAGATAGTATAATTAAATACTTTATTTGTATAATTTATTAAAATAATAATAATAATAATAAATAATAATAATGGTATTTACGTATTAACGCCATTGCAGCAAAATTCAGCTAATGCGCTAATTTACAACTTAAATTGTTGCGACAAATCCTAGAATAATAAAAAAATTTATTTAAAATCGCAACACTTTGAAAATTCAGAATTTAACATAGATTCAAAATAGTCTCAATTTTCTTTCACCTGATACTGTCGCCATAATCCTGACGCAACCCTGACGCAACCCTGACGGTTGCTGTGTGCAAACAACAAGATTGTTGTGTGCGAATAACAAAGATTGCTCTTTATTGGCGCATTAATGGAATTTTTGCTATGGTGGCGTTAATACTTAAGTACAATAATAATTTATAATTAAATAATTTATTAAAATAATAAAAGTAATATATTAATTCTTCATGATGAAAGATTAGAAATGATTTATGAGCACAGCTGATGCAATATCATTGGATAATATTGAAAATAAAATAAATATTGAAACTAACTATTACAATTAACAATAAATTATTGAAATTATATTAATTAAATATTATTAAAATTAATTAAGTAAATTATTGAAAACAATAAAATATGCGCAGTATGATTCATCAGTTCTTGCCACTTAAATAGCTCCGAAAGTATGATAGTACCAATAAAGTGGCTAAGTAAAAAGTTGCATGAAAAGTTCAAGACTACATTAAGACATTAATATTTTTTTGCTAGGTTGAATCATTTTCGAGATTTATTGGTCAACTTTGTTTTTTTTTAATACAATGTTATATTTTAATACTTATTTTCGGATAGCGGTTGTCAAGACGAATCCAATGATATGCAACATTAAATATAAAACCTGACAATGACTCAATAAAAACTATTCGGAAAATATCTGTTTCGTTCGTTATCGAAACAACTGAATGATGGCGCAGCCCTGACACAACCTTGACACGACCACGACGCGACCATGACGCGACCATGACGCGGCCATGACCATGAGCTGTATAGTGGCCGGCTTGTTCGTAAGTTTTGACCTTCGTTAACCTTCAACAATATTAATGTTGCATATCATTGGATTCGTCTTGACTGCCGCTATCCGAAAATAAGTATTAAAATGTAACATTGTATATAAAAAAACAAAGTTGACCAATAAATCTCGAAAATGATTCAACCTAGCAAAAAAATATTAATGTCATATTATTGTCTTGAATTTTTCATGCAACTTTTTTCTTAGCCACTTTTTTGGTATTATCATACTTTCGGAGTTATTTAAGTGGCAAGAGCTAGTGAAAATCACCCTGTATATTCATGATACAAAATCTTCATGATTTTAAATATATTTGTAATAAATTGCTGTAGAATGAAAAGGTCATGTAAAAATGTAACTATTACAGGTATTTACGTATTAACGTCATGGTACCGCAGCAAAAATTCCGCTAATGCGCCAATAAAGAGCAATCTTATTGTTCGCACACAACAACCTTGTTGTTTGCACACTGCAACCGTCAGGGTTGCGTCAGGGTTTCGTCAGGGTTTCGTCAGGGTTATGGCGACAGCATCAGGTGATAGAAAATAGAGACCCTTTTGAATCTACTTTAAATTCTATATCGGCCCATTTTCCACCGAAATCCGATTGACTACTTTTTCTAAATAAAATATTTGGAATTTTGAAAATATTTTGAATTTAAATAAAGTTTTTTATTATTCTATAATTTGTTGCAACAATTTAAGGTTTAGATTGACGCATTAGCGGAATTTTTTTGCGATGGCGTTAATACGTAAATACCTTATTACGGTAACTAACCTAATTTTTTTGGAAAATGGAGTTATGCCACTCAAAATATATGGCTCATATGTTACAGTTAAAGATCGAAGTTGAACAATGTTAAAATTCACATAATCGCTTGGTGGTGTATGTCCGAAATATTAATGTTATAAAAATAAACCAAAATATTCGAGCTTTCACCGATGCATTTGGTATGTGTGTTGACATTCCACTGTGTGAATCTTGACATACAGTTTCTATCTTTCACTGTCACACACATACACACACACACATATATATATATATATTACTTGATTATGCCAAATGGTATCAATCGTGTCCTCTTGAACTATGTTGATTTTAAATTTCATAACATATGATATATAACACATGGACTGAAAAGTCCCAGGCCTAACAAAAAAAACACGGTTTTTTTTTTCCTTCAAAATTGACTTTATTCATCAATATAATCTTCATCAAGAGCAATACAATCATTCCAGCGCCATTTTAACATATCAATAACATTTTTGTAAAACGATTTATCTTTTGTCTCAAAAAATAGGCCTCAGTTTTAGCGATAACCTCTTCATCAGTGTTGCATTTTTTTCCAATGAGCATTATTCTTTTGAGATTTGCAAATAGGAAAAAGTCACTGACGGGCCCAGATCTGGAGAATACGGTGGATAGGAAAGCAATTTGTAGCTTAATTCATACAACCTTGCCATTGTTTTTGTTTTGATCGATAATGAGCACGCGCGGCATCCATTTTGCATTCAGCTTTCGCATGTCCAAGTATTCATGTATTACATGTCCTACACGTTTCTTTGATATCTTTAGAGTCTCAGTTAACTCAATCAACTTTACTTTACGGTCATTCAAAATTATTTTGTTAACTTTCTTGATGTTGAATTTGAATGTTGATGTTGATGAATCATTTAATTTATTATAACCTAAATTCTACAGTAATTTTTTTTTTAACTTTTATTTTCATTAAATTATTAACAAGTAAATTTTAACATTCCCTCGTTAAACATATTTATGATAAAATAATAAAACAAAATTAATTGAAGAAATATTTTATTTTACAGGCCCAAGGCATAATGGGTCTCCACATTTTCCAATCCGATATTTAATGGCCATACTTGGATCCATCGGTTTGGCTATTATATATGGTTTTAAAGTAAACGTCAGTGTAGCTATCGTAGCTATGGTGAATCATACAGCTATAAGACATTTATCTATACACGATGAATTAATGAATGAAAATGGAAGTTTAATGATAACGGAAGTTTGTCAGGGTGATGAAATTTCAAACGTAACATCATCTTCTACCGAGGTAATCTTTTCTTTTTGATTTATATGAAAAAAAAAACAAAAACATACTTAAATGTTTAAATATATTAAATATAATAATATAATTCTATCTCTTTTTCTCTTACTGTTAATATCAAGAAAAAATATTATCCATTTATCAATGAAATTGTTTTATAAATATCTTTTCAAAAGATTAGATATATTCAATGATAAATTGTTTATCTCTCTTTTTGAATACCACATTTCCTTTACATTATTATTATTATTATTATCATTATTAACTGGCATTAAAAATTCGGAAGTTCATTGCCGCAAATACCAAATCCCGCCATTGTTCCTGTCCCTGAGCACAATCCTTCCATTCGCGGTCTTCGTATCCTATTTCTTTTAGGACCCTTCTAATATTATCCTCCCATCTACGTCTCGGTTTACCCAGTGGTCTTTTCCCGTTTGGTATACTGACCAATATTTTGGACCAGACCTAGATCTTTAGTATTATCTATGAATATTTTTGCGTTATTAATTAATGACTCTTCATTGTCCCCTAACAAAGCAATATCGTCCGCGTATGTCAACAATTGTGTTGTCCCGTTCAACTGTAAACCATCTTTACTTTACTGCAGTTCTTTGACACCAAATTCCAGTACTAAATTGAACAAAAGGGATGACAATGCGTTCCCCYTGTTTTAACTCGCTATGGATATTAAAATCTTCCGACATTTGGTTACCTAACCTCACTTTACTCCTACTTTCCTTTAGGCAAAGTTGAACAAGGTTGACCAATTTTCTTCTTGGTATTCCCCTGTCGTATTAGGATTTCGAGCATTTTTTTCTCGTTTTACCGAGTCGTACGCTTTTTGAAAATCTATATAAAGTTGATGTACCGGTTGATTTAATTCYCATTTTTTCTCTAAGATCTGTCGAATAGCAAAAATGTGGTCTGTAGTCGATCTATTTCTCTTAAAACCGCACTGATGATCTCCTATTATCTCGTTCGCAYACGGTACTATCCTAGCTAGTAGGATGTTTGATAGTATTTTGTAACACGTCGGTAAAAGTGAAATACATCCCGGTAATTATTACAATCCATTTTGTCTCCCTTTTTTAAAGATTGGAATTATAATCGACTCTTTCCATTGTTCCAGCAATGTTTCCTTGCTCCATATTAATTTGATTAGCTCAAAAATGTCTTCGATCAATCTATTTCCCCTCTTCCCCACCCCATTTTATTAGTTCCGCAGGAATAAAGTCTCAGAGATTCAATGATAAATTGTTGTTTATCTCTCTTTTTGAATACCCATTTTTTGAAAACCCATGTTTGAACATTTATTATTATGAATAAAAATGATTTTTCAGGATGGTCCATTTGTATGGAACGAACCACTCCAAGGTCTTATTTTATCTGCATATTTTTGGGGATATATGGTATCATTGTTACCAGGTGGTAGAATGTCAGAATTGTTATCAGCTAAATGGGTTATGAATGGATCAGTATTGTTAAATGTTGTAGCATCGATATTATCACCAATTGCAGCAGAAATACATTACTCGTTATTCATTGTAATGAGATTTATTCAAGGTCTCGGTGGTGTTAGTATTGAAATATTCTTTTTAATATAAACAAAATAAAAATATATATATATATATATATATCATTTAACATTATTTTTCTTTATACAGGGTGTAACGTTTCCAGCTATGCACGTGATGATAGCAAAATGGGCACCACCGAATGAACGAAGTGTTCTTGCATCAATCGTTTATGCTGGTAAATATAAAAATAAAAAAAAAAAAAAACAAGGTTTAACAACATTATTCTCTTATCTTATATTGATCATTTGACGATATTAACTAATGTTAACATTTTTCTATTTTAGGTACTGCTTTGGGTACAGTGATATCTATTTTGTTATCAGGAATATTGGCTGCTAATCTTGGTTGGGTATGGATCTTTTATATCGAAGGTGCATTATGTTTAATTTGGTGTACAGCTTGGTGGTTAATAATCCAAGATTCTCCAGAAGAACAAACGAGATTTATAACCGAGGATGAAAAAAATTATATCATGGAATCTTTGGGTCATACTAAAAACAATACCGGTCATAAAGAAGTAATTCAATATATTATTTATATATTTTGATCAAATATTATCTTTCAAATAATAATACATAAGATAAATAATAATTTTATTATTAGAAATTAAAAGTACCATGGGGACAATTATTAAGATCTACACCATTTTGGGCAATATTGATAGCACACTTTTGTAGTAATTTTGGTTGGTATATGTTGCTCATTGAATTACCAACTTATATGAGTCAAATATTAAAATTCAATATGAGTTCGGTAAGATTTCAAGAATTTACATATATATAATATAATATATTTTATATTTTCTTAATCTCATTTTATTTATACAGAATGCCGGATTATCAGCAATGCCCTTTTTATGTATGTGGATATTTACAATGACTTTGAGTAAAGTATTGGCTATCATGCAAGACAAGAATTTAATAACAGTAACATTTTCAAGAAAGATAGGAACACTTTTTTGTAAGATTTATCATCTTTTGTATAATTCATTTGATGTATTTTTAAATAACATTGAATTTAAAATGGTGTTATTTTCTTTTCTTTTTTTTTTTTTTTGTTTACAGCATCATTCGTTCCAATGATTTGTCTGATAGGTGTATCTTATGTCGGATGTAATCGTGCTTTAGCAGTAATACTTATGACTATTGGAGTAACATGTATTGGTGGAATGTATTGTGGTTTCTTATCTAATCACATAGATATTGCACCAAACTTTGCCGGTACACTGGTAGCCATAACTAATTGCATTGCTACTATACCAGGATTTATTGTACCTATTTTCGTTGGTAAATTAACTCATGGAAATGTAAGTATAAACAAAACAACAATTGTATATTATGCCGCGGAAAGCGGCAACTTCAATTTTGCACAGAAAAGTTGACGCCTTCCGGCCCGTAGGGAAGAAAAAGTATCTTTTATAACAATTTGACATTATTATTAATTAATATTGTTTTATTTACAGCAAACAATAGAAGCATGGCGAATAATATTCTTTGTAACTGTTGCTCTTTATATAATTGAGATTCTCGTTTATAGTACTTTAGGATCAGGTGAAGAACAACCATGGAATAAAGTGAAATCTTCTTCCTCAGATGAGGAAATTAATGATCAAACTTTACCTCTTAGAAAAAATGTTAATAAATAATTTATTTTGTTATTATAATTGAACCGTTGATTTTGAACATTTGATAAAGTTCATTTTATACATTATGTTATTGTTTAGGTATTTTAATGATTTATATTTGAATGAGAGTTTAACAAAATAAAACATTTAATAGACTTGTTTTATATTTTAAGATATTTATATTATAAATTGTATCAACTTTAATTATTTATTTTAACAAAATGAATTATTTATTTATTGCTTTTACTTTCAAAATCAACGATACCAATTATAACAATTATATTTAAGAAGACATTCTCTACTGACTGTAGATACATTTTGTACGTAGATTGGAACTTAAATAGTGACAACTATTTATTCACAATCGATACAAAAGAGTTACATGTTTGCACATGTTACTGTCCTTCAAAGTAGTCACCAGCGTTGTGTAGAACCCGTTAGCAGAGTCTGTTCTGTTATTGGTGCGAATGGAGGGGTCTACTGCCTGTCGAATCTCTGGAACAGTGTTCTGAAGCGAATGCCACGATGGGTTCCGCATGTATTGACAGAAATGTAGAAATGGATGCATTAAGACGCTGCTCAGACGCACTTGGAGCGTTGTCGAATCTCTGAAACAATTCTGAAGCAAATGCCACGATGGGTTCCGCATGTATTGACAGAAATGCAGAAATGGATACGTTACGAAGCTGCTCAGACGCACTTGGAGCGTTGTCGAATCTCTG
>NW_015149007.1:972911-993487 GCF_001465965.1 Polistes dominula | reverse complement strand
CCCCCAAATTTTCAGCCTAGCAATGTGTATGGCGCGTTCCTCCTAGAGATCCCACGTGGCGTAGCAATTCGAGTTATCTACTCTAATTTTGAATTTAGCCACCAGATAGCGTATTCTAGTGCTAGAGATCCCAATACCTATTTCTACCACACTAATCAAAATGTGACTGGTGTATTATATATATATATCATGCAAAATATAAGATTCACGTTGTAATTTTTATTTATATTTTATATTGTTTAAATATATTTTTATATATTACATAAAACTCGTGCATGTGTGCACAAATACACATACAAATACACACATGATGTACAGATAGACAGCAGAATACACACCTATGCATATTTTATTTCTCGCTTATTATGCAAATTGTATTCATATGTGTTTTATTATTAGTATATCTCTTATGTATATGTATCTATGTATATTATTATTATTATTTTTTTTTAAAATAGATATATGTTTATTTATAATTCATAGACGATAAAAAAACACAGGAAAAGTATTGTATGAATGGAAAACAAAACTGTTAAGAATATTTTCATCTTCAATTTCATCTTCAACATTATCTTTCTTATTATTTTTATTTTGTTTTCTTCCTCTTATTCTTCTCGTTTGTCTTTCTGGCTATAAAACAGGACGATTTGATCTCTGCTTGTTTGATTTATCACTTTCGAAGAAACTACGTCACACCTTTTTCACATTTATCGTCTCGAATAAATCCCTTTTGTTCTTTCAAAATATCTACTAATAAATTTTTCCACAAAGAATTAACATTAGATATATCAGCAGACCAATATCATTGTGACTGGTCAGGCCATTTTTATTCCAAATTTCTACTTCATGTAACATTTGATTTCTGTAAATAAAGACTGGAAGGCTCAAAAAGCATTTTTTTTTTGTATACACCAGTCCTTTTGACTAGTGTAGTAGATATAGGTATACTGAAAATGGTGGTATATCTAGTGTTAAAAAAATGTAATATATATATATTTAATTAATAATATACTTAACCATCTTATCTTAATATATATAAAAATTACGTGTCACGTTGTTTGTTTGCAATGGACTCCTAAACTACTGAACCGATTTTAATAAAATTGTGCATACTGTGTGCAGTTTCATCTAACTTGAAAGATAGGATAGTTTATCTAATCTTAATATATATATAAATTACGTGTCACGTTGTTTGTTCGCAATGGACTCCTAAACTACTGAACCGATTTGAATAAAATTGTGCATGCTGTGTGCAGTTTCATCCAACTTGAAAGATAGGATAGTTTATATCTCAATTTATAATCGCAATATTAAACTCTTATATATAATTAAGAATGAAATTATTTAGAAAAAAAAAATAATACAAATGATGAGATATTTTCTTTTCTTCTATTTTTTTTTTCTTCAAAGTTATGTTTCATGAATGCAACACGTAATTATATTACATTACATTCCATATGTATGATTGTACTGCATCACTCTTAAACAAAACCTGTAATTAGATGTGTGCATCTTCTTTTTCTTCTTCTTCTTCTTCTTCTACTGTTGCAACAACTTGCAAAGCCTAAAGTGCAACGGGTGCACTTATCATTTGCAAAAGTAACACAGTATGATTATATCTTTTTTACAAACGTTATGTGAACGAGAAAAACATATGATGAATAAAATAAATATTATTAAAGAAATTTAATATAATGTAATCGTGTTTTAACAATCTTATCTTTAAAAAGATACTCTCAACAAACATCTTGTTTTTTTTTTTTTTTTTTTTTTTTTTTTTTTTTTTTTTTTTAAATAAAAAAGTAAACCCAACACTCATATTCAAAATTATATTTCGAAATAAATACAAATCTGTTTGCTGTTGTATAATATTGCAAAATCAAATTCACTACTTTTCTTTTTTTTTTTTTTTTTAGAAAGTACTCAACGAAATCTCAATCAAATGATTTATTATTATTTCTTTTTCTTTTTGGTTCGCTTGTTTGTAATAAACACAAAGAAAAAATGGATGAATAAGCATATGATAAAAAAAAAGATTCCTGTTAATTAATGTCAGTTATTATTGGTTGGTGCAATTAAACCATTAGGTCAATTTATAATCATACATTCCATTCGATTTCAGAAGCGAATCCGGAGAAGGTTTCTCCTGTTGGTATCCTCTACTTGGAATGAAAGAATCGTAGGTAGTTGAAACGTTGCAAAATTGTAACTTGCGCAAAACCACATATACATATATATATATATATATACATATACATATAATACTTTGACTCGCAATTAGTATTCAACTACGTTTGAAAAATGTATTTCGAGATTGCCAATCTATAAACTAACGTCATCATTTTCTTTTTTCTACATTTTCGTCATTATTGCAACAAATAATTTTTTTTCTTTTTTTTTATAAATTTTCAATCTATATTAAATAAATAAACAAAAAAAAAAAAGAAAAGAAAGTAAAAGTAAATGTTTTATTCAATTGTATTCTTGTTTTCTTTCTAAAAAATTACTAGAAAAAAAATAGTAATATTTTTTTGGTTTTTTTTTAATGATTGAATCATGTTGTGTTATCATTGAACAATTTTTTAAAAACAAAAGATAAAGTTCAAATTCAATGAATTTAAATAAATAAATAAATTTTTGATTATAATAATAATTGTATCTCATTTGGTATTTTATTATAGTGTTTTAATATTGGTCATTTAAATTAGATCAATATATTGTTTAAAATGAAAATGTATGTATAAAAAAATGTTTATTACTGCCATAATGCCATTATGTGTATAATGTTAAATGTTAAATGTTTCATTTGAAGTGGGATATTCAAGTTTCTGCATAAGTGACCTAATTAGAATGATTATTATTATCACTTCTATTAAATATGAATAATTATCATTGAAGATATGACGTATATGACGTATAATTATTATATATATATATATATATATTACTTAACTATATTTAACTTATTATTTTAACTATATATAATTGGTTATATATATATTCAACTATATAATATATAAATATTAGTATCAAATATTATTATCATTATTATTATTATAAGTAATAAGAGTAGAATAAATTTAGTACTATATTACTAGATTACTAGATTACTATATTACTAGATATTAAAGGTGGTGTTCTTTTTCTTTTTCTAAACAAATTCCAAGATTACTTATACTACTTATAATATTTGTCAATTATAATAATAATGTATATAATAATTTAATACATATAATTTATTATTATTATTATTATTATTATTATTATTATTATCAGTAGTAAGAGTAGAATAAATTCAGTACTATATTACTAGATTACTAGATTACTAGATAACTATATTACTATATTAATAACAATTATATATATTACTAGATATTAAAGGTTGTGTTCTTTTTCTTTTTCTAAACAAATTCCAACATTACTTATACTACTTATAATATTTATCAATTATAATAATAATGTATATAATAATTTAATACATATAATTTATTATTATTATTATTATTATTATTATTATTATTATTATTATTATTATTATTGTTATTATTATTATTATAAGTAGTAAGAGTAGAATAAATTTAGTACTATATTACTAGATTACTAGATTACTAGATAACTATATTACTATATTAATAACAATTATATATATTACTAGACATTAAAGGTTATATTTATTTTTCTTTTTCTAAACAAATTCCAAGACAACTATTTATAATGTTAATCAATATAATTATCCAATTGAATTAATAAATAAATTTCAATGAATAAATATACATACATACATACATACATATATATATATATATATATATATATACTCTAGACGTAACTAAATATAACCGTTACTAAATATAGTAACTAAAATAGTCTAGTATATTTAGTTTTATAGTTACTATATATATATATATATATATATAGAAGTAACGTATCTTAGTGTCTATTTCATTTTATTTGAAAAAAGAAAAGAAAAGAAAAGAAATAAAATGAATAGAAAAGAAAAGAAAAGAAAAGAAAAAAAAGAGAAATGTAGTAGGGACAAGTATGAAAATAAATGGTTGGACGTTATAACTGATGTGTATAGAAAAATTCGCATACATATACCGGTTTGACTGGGGGGGACAATACCAGTTTTGGATTATACTTGTTCGGTCAACTTACAGGATTTATCAGATCATATATACGTGTTTCTACTCCTCCTTCCCTAAATCGAATAAATAATTCACTGTAACGTACTTACTTTTATTTTTTTATTTATATATAATCATATTAGATTATAATAAAAATAAACAAACAAACAAAAAAAAAAAGATCAATCAAATCTATTTACTGTTATTATTTATATATAATTGTCTTGAATTATAATATTAATAATAATAATAATAATAATAATAATAAATAAATAAATAAATAAAAATAAACAGATTAAACCTTAAAGTGCACATGGGGTGATGGTTGACACCCCAACAACAAATTTGTGATCTCTCGAAAATGGTACTGAATTCGAAAAAAAAAATGGGTTATTTGTCTAGTGCCATCTAGTGACTTCTTCATTCAGATGGGTATAAAACCTATTCTATTTAAAAAGAAAAAATGTATCCAACTATTTTGAAATAAATTGCGAGGTCTAAATATTAAACAGCGGCTTCAGAAGACGCGTTCAAACACACGTTGGGGTGTCAAACATCCACAGTGCACTTTAACACGTTGACGCCAACGTCGATCTTCAGTGTCTGCGCTGTGGGACGGCACTCACTCGAATCTAAGATGCGCTTCATCTGGCGGCGCGTGATTTTTGCTTGTTTAAACCTGGACCAAGGTGGACCACCGGTGGTACAAGCCGCCCGATGAGACAGTCTATTGTGGGCCACCGGTGGTACACGCCGCCCGATGAGACAGTCTATTGTGGGCCACCGGTGGTACACGCCGCTCGATGAGACAGTCTATTGTGGGCCACCGGTGGTACACGCCGGCATGAACGTGTTAAAACAATTAGAATTATATATTTAAAATTTGGATGATTTTTATGAAATAATTTTATAAAGTTATTCCATGAAAAAAAAAAAAACGATATCTTATTTTTTTCATTGAATCTTTTTAAACAAACTAACCCAAAGTACACACCATGGTCAGAATCGGCAACACACAAAGGAAATAGTCATGATACGTGATATCTTACAATGTTGACGATGCGTGACGCACGTACATCACATGCCTTTTTCTATGTACCATTCTATATACTTTTGTATATGTATGTGTGATATGTGTACACACATTTATATATACATCTGACTAACTCTTTCTTTCTTTCTTTATGTACTCTTCCTATATACACATATATATGTATATATACACACACACATTTGTATCATTTCTTTTAAATGAGTGTTGCACAATTAACTATTTCTTTCTTTTTTATTTTATCATTTAATTAATTACTTTATCCGGTTTAAATTCCATTCATTTTCTTTTTTGTTCACATTTTTATAACCTTTTTATGTATTTTTCTTTTTTTTTTTTTAATCTTTTTTTTTCAAATATAAAATTAAAAAAGGGACAATGGGGATAAAAAGAAATTTTATAATAATAATAATAATAATAACACATTATGATTAATTTGTTATTTCAATTGAATTAGAAAAGAAATGTTCTCTTGTTCTTAACACTAGATATATCAGAGACCAGTCATTTTGATTGGTCAAGCCCATTTTAATTCCAAATTTCTATTCTTCACGTAACATTTGATATTTGTAAATAATTAAGTGTTTTGTTATTGAAAAAAATGTTTATAAATTAAATTCTAATTAAAATGATTATTTTAAAAGAATTTAAAAGAATTTTTTTTTTAATACACCAGTCATTTTGACTAGTGTGGTGGTGGTAGAAATAGGTATACTGAAGAAAATGGCGGCTATATCCCACTATATCCCACATAACACGATAAGTTTTGAAATCTTTCAGCGAAAGTTTTGTAAAATATTTCCCCAAAAAAAAAAAAAAATCATTCAAAAATCTGTGCAGACATCATTCTAAAAATATTTTCAAAAAGATTCATAAATTGTTTGTACAGTAGAATTATTTAAAACCTTTTCTAAAATATATTTTATTGATAGAGAGTCAATCAATTGCAAGTCTCTGAACGCGGACATTTTCATCTTGTAGAAAGATTTTTTTTTAGAAATTTTTTTAAAAAAGTTTAAACCTTTTCAAGAAATGTTTTTATGTTAGGTGGGATCTAGTGTTTAATATTGTTTATTCATTGGTTACCCTAATAGCATTGTTTTTCTTTAGCTATTGCAATTATACAGTTAAAACTCGTAACAATAAAATTGGCTGTTATTATCTTGAAGATTAAAAAAAAAAAAAAAAAAGAAAAAAAAATACAAACAAGGTTTTGTATATTATGATCTATAAAGAGTAACTAGTTTATTTACCATTATATCTGTCTAGTTTCCTATTCGAATGAATAAATCAAATCTAAATGATTGATATTGTGAATCTATTTAATACACTTTAACCTAATTTTATCTTTCTATCTATACAAAAATGATCTTATATATCTAACAGGGGTTAAAATAATAGATTCTTTTTTTCTTTTTTTCCCCTAGAATGTGCTTGTATATACTGCGATAAATCAAATCAAATAAAAAATGATTTGAAATTTATGCGGTGTTTTTTTTTTTTTTTTTTACAAAGATTGAAATGTAAAATTGATTTATCATTTGAAAAGAATTTGATAAGCAAAATAAAATGTAATTTCAATTGAAAATCAATTTATTTCTATAGTAATAATAAAATATTACTATATATATATATATTATAATAAATAAAATAACTAAAAAAATAAACTAGAATAACCTCTATAAAAAAAATACTGTAATAAATAGAATAAAACGTGTATTATATTATATTTCGAATTTCTTAGATTTTATATATTAAACGACTTTATTATTTTCAAATAAATATAAAAATTTAACGAGAAACTTTAAAATGAAATAACTAAAAAAAAAAAAAAAAAAAAAAAAAAAAGGAACTAGAAGAACCCTTATATAAAAATATTAATATGAAATATATTACAGGAAACATAATGATATTACAAATCATATTGCATATTATATACAATTGTTAATTATAAAATTGATTGGGGGAAAAAAAAAAAAGAAAAGAAATATAAAACAAATCTAGTGAATAACAAAAAAAAGGGAACTAGTAAAAAAGAACTAACCAAAAACAAGAACTAACTAATAAAAAAAAGAAACTATAAGCAGTGATTTATGAAATAGTGATAGGGATTGAGTTTGTTGGAAGTAATACAAAGGGAACACCCTATATAAAGGTTCGAGGGCGTCAAGGGAGGGTCCCGTCCGCCCTTCTTTGTGAAAGGGGGCTCTGACCTCGATGGCTCGTCGAGTTCGAGGTAGGCGCCTCCAACTACCACACATATATATATATATATATATATATATACTCTCTGAGCAACTTGCTTTCTCAGGTTCTTCTTTCTTGCTTCAAAACGAACGAAACGAAACGAAATGAAACGAAACAAAACGAACGAACGAACGAACGAACGAAGACGAACGAAGCAAAACTGTTGGCTTCGTTTTATTTCGCTTGCATGTCGTTCGCTTTCTTCGTTCTTTGGCAGCTTGCCTGACCTCGTTGCCAAGCAACCATAAAACGAACTAGGCGTGCGTCCCTTTTATCCTTCCTCCCTCCCCCCTTCCCCCTCCCCCTCCATTACTTCAAACTTCTTCCTAACATCGATATATATTTCTCACATATTTTCTATTACAAATTATTAATTAACAATTTTTTTGGAGGTAGGAGGGGGGATGGAATTTTTTAGTTTTATTTATATTTTTTTTTATTATTATTACAATTATTATTTATATTCATAATATTTAAGGGGAATTTTTATCCAGTATAATTTTGAAATATATAATGAATGTTAATAACATCCTGTTTTTTTTTTTTTTTGAGAAAAAAAAAAGAGAAAAAAGGTGCTACCATATTTTATAATTAAATAAATATAAATAGATATTAGTTTCTTTTTTTTTTCTTTGATATAACCAAAATTCCTATATTCTTTGTAATATATATATATATATATATATGTATATACAACAGATGTTATCCAAGGAGTCACGTAGCGGCATCGTAGCCAACGAGGGAACAGGTCGTATGCAAATGATATAAAAAGGATAACGTAAAAGGAAGAGAAATAAAAAAAAAAAGAAAAAAAAAAGAAAAAGAAAAAAAAGGGAAAAGAAAAAGACACAAAACAAAATCATCTCGTTCACTGATATAACCAGTTGCTTTAAACGTATATATATATATAAATACTTTACTGATTTTATGTGACTTGTCTTTTAAAAAAAAAAAGAATGATATTATCTAAAATACTTTTTCAATGTTCTATGATTTTTATCTTTCTTCTTTTTCTTTTCTTTTTTTTGAAATGATACGGTTTTTGATAAAAGATTTATTAATATACAAATCAAATGTAGAGATAACAATAAAACGTTTTAGAGATTGATTTACAACCAAAGGCGAGGGATTTAGAAATTATTTACATTTCTACATGTGCGTACTATAGGTGCAATATATAGATATATATTATAATAAATTATCATCACGCGAAAAGATAAAACGTATAAAAAATGAAAAAAGAAACGAGAAAATCCTTTTACACGCGCGTCGTGAGTGAAGAAACCTATTACGAATTCAAATTTGACACAGTTTCGCGCCGTTTTGTAGAAACGTTCCTCCCCGACTACCACCGCAGCATGAGAACGAAACTAACCGAGTTTAATCGAAGTGCAATCGGTTCTCGTGTATAGGATACCATGTGAACGAGATTGGAAATATGCAGATGTAAATGTAGAGAGAGAGAGAGAGAGAGAGAGATACACACACACACACACACACACAAAGACACACAGAACGTATCGAAATGGATCTTGATCCAATTGTAATAAATAAAGAATAAAAGAATAATAAAATGCGTACGACTTACCCATATGACCGAGGTCAATAATCGGAACTTCGCATTTGCTCAGCAGGGTCTCGCAAGTTTTCGTTACGATCGGTGCACTAATACAGCAACTCATTTTTTTTCTTTAGTTTTCTTTTTTCTTTTGGAGTAGAAGATTCAAAATTATTATTGTTGTTGTTGTTGGTGGTGGTGGTGGTGATTGTGGTGTCGTTTTTCCTTTTATCTCTTCCTTCTTTTCCTCCCAGAAGTTAGTTTGGAAAACTTGTGGAAAAAAAAAAAAAAAATAACGACAAAATTCATAATCGCGTTTCACGAAAGAAAACAACAATTTTTATTTGCAATATAATATAACAATTACCCCTCCCCCTCCTCCCCCCCAAAATATATATATATATATGTATAATTCACCTTGTATTATTTTCTTTTTATTTCCCTTTCCCCCTCTTTTCGTATAACAACACAAATCCACTATCTCGACCAATAACGATGCGAGAAAAAGAGAAGGATAAACACTGACCCGAGTAGAGAAAGAGAGAGAGAGAGAGATAGAGAGAGGGATTATGGAAAGTAAAGGAAAAAAAGAGAGAGATAAAAATGATGCTTCACAAGAAGGATGAACAGAGAAAAAGTATGAATGGGGAAATAATATTAGTAGAAAAACACATTTGCCACTTTGAAAACACGTGTGTGCAGGAATTCGATCGTCGTTGGCGTCGTTTCCACGAATCGTAAACGATATCGTTTCCTTCACTGGAATATCCAATAAATCATGCTACAGATCACACTATAACGTATTTTCTGTTATTTCTTTTTTATTCCTTTCTGCCTTTTTCCTCGTTTCGTTGTTGGTAATAATACACTATGTAAAATTGGTCACGATTTGAAACAACTAACAACACAACACACACACTTCTTCTAACCGGAGAAAGATAATTATTTATCTTGATATTAACGTGAGTTAATAAAAAGAAATGGAATTTATTTGAAATACTTTCTTTTCAAGTGAATCAAAAACAAACAAAAAAAAAAAAAAACCAATCAGAGATCCTTTTAACGGTAACCGTAAGAGACAAGTTTATTATGGGGCTGATGGTGAGGTAAATAAACGTGTATATGACTGTGAACTTGTGGGCACATGCTACGACGGGTGAACGGTATTTGCGTGGCCTTACAGAAGACAAGTTAATACTTGTTAAGAAAAATAATATTATAGAGATATAAACAAAGATATATGAGAGAAATAAATTAAAAGTAGGAAAAGAGAGAGAGAGAGAGAGAGAGGGGGGGGGAAAGAGTAATAGAAAGAAAATAATGAAAAGAAGGAAAGAGATAGAGGGTACGCGACACGATGTTGCGCGGGAAAGAGCGAATACGCGATGTTGACTAACGCGCGGATACTTTACTACTGATGCTAAACTTCGCACGAACGAGAGTAGGGAGCGCGTCGAGATCCTTTCCAACGAATTTATCCGAACGCCAACCGAACGTAGACCGAACGTAAGTCGAACGTTCACGAATCTAACCGAAGTCGCGATTCTACGAGGAGACTTGTCCTTCCGTGGCCCTACTTTATCGTTGCGCATGCGCACATTCAAACAGGTTATTACAATGTTCCTTGACTCGGATAATTTAAAATTTATATTAAAATATATATATATATATCCGTTTTCTCTCTTTTTTGTTTGGACTTATTTTTTTTTTTATTTACTTATTCATATTCTAATGCGTTTACCGCAAAGGAATATTCTAGTCTCTTATTTATTACTTTTACGAATATTTATAGTAAAATATTCTAACTTTTATGTACGAGATGAGAATATTCAAATAATCGCGGGATTATTTTGAAAAAATGTTTATACGATTTATCTTTTGATTATTTCAAATTAAATTATGATTATATTTCTTTCTTAATCCATATTTGGATATGCTTTGATCTTTAGAATGCAACTTAATACTCTTATCGTTAAAGGAATTGTGCTCGTTCTTATTGCGATTTTTAAATTTAGCAACTCTTAGGATATTTCGAGCATCGTCGTCGTCGTTGTCGTCGTCGTAGTCTTATGGCGACGGGAGAGCTTTCAGTAATGCAAAACGTAGACCAAGTCGTTTCGTCGTGCAACTAACTCAACAAAGCAACTAATTCAACCAAGAGTGCATCGTCACAGTTCTATTAAAATAACACTAAGTATATTAAAAATATCCCCTATTCCTTCAATAGAAATAAACACTAGAAATTTCCCCACTTATTTATATACAAATTAAAAAAAAAAAAATAATATATATACAAAAGAAAAAATATAAATATATTAATAAATAAATAAATAAACAAGTGCATCATAGGTGGTCAAATGCAAGATGGTGTCAAAACGTTTCCATATATTACAAATATTTTTCAAAGTATCCACTTGTCAAAGTTTTACTGTAATAAGGATAAAAGATGGACAATAATTTGATGATAATAATAATAAAAACAAAAAGGAAAGAACAAAAATTACATACATACCTGTATAACTTAAAAGGATTGAAAGAAAAAGAAAAAAACAAATGTTTCGAGAGTTGTCGCACAATTTGTTAAAAAAAGAAAAAAAAAAGAAGTCCCTTTTCCTATTCGGGGTTTTCACAAAGCACTTCTCGTTCAATGCTTGACGCCGTACTGAGATCCAGCTGTGTCGACTACGAAATTCAAATAGGGGGATCCACTAGTTTCCCCTCCTCCACCACTGTCGCTTTCTCAACGATTATACTTTGTTCCCACCTTTTAAGAAACAATTTTACTTTCAATTGTAATAAACAATACCTTGTCTTCATGGATCGTTAACACCCTGCTTCCTATCCTATTATATTCACGTGACGAAATCATTCCTCTCTTCTACAAACAAATATCAATTTGTAAATTGACATTAAATGAGCATTTATAACAAAAAAGAAAAAGAAAAAGAAAAAAGTAAACACATTTACATTATTTATTACTTTGAAATATTTTACGTGATAGATAATAAATAAATGTTTGATGTAATCGTCAATTTTGAAATAATTTCAGTCAAAACAGATCTTCCGAGTATAATATTTGTTTTTAATTTGTTTTTAATTATTTTTCAATTATTATTGGATCTTTCTATTACCTTTTTCACAATTCATTTCATTATTAACTTATCGTGTCTTATTTTCGTTTAATTACAGAATTTGAACAATTCAACGAATTCGTTTGACTAAACAAACATTTCCTTGATATCCTATGTTCCTCGTGAGTACTCGGCATGATTCGTGCTATCTCGGAAATTTCCATATTATTATATTCCACGATCGGTGAATTATTATAAAAGGTAGAACAATATAATTTGTTTTTTCGATTTTTCTTTCTTCTTCTTCTTCTTCTTCTTCTTCTTCTTTCCAAAGTCAATGTATTCTTATTTATAGAAGATAAACGTTTTATCTTTATCCCCTTTTTTTTTTCTTCTTCTTCTTCTTCTTCAGACTTAATTTTATCTTTAGAATATAATTTATTCATTGACGAGGCAATATAACGATCGTTTTTTCTTCCTTTACTCAAACTGAAATAAAAAAAAAACAAAAAAATGCAATTAACTTATAATCAATTGAATAATAAAGATATTAATTCTTTTTGTTGTTGTGTAATCCAATTATTAAGAAAGAAAAGAAAAGAAAATCAAAATGGTGTATGATAATATTAAAAGAATCTTGAAAAATAATCTAGAAACTTTTTTAATCAAAAAAAAAAAAAACTAAAAATATCATTTTCATCCGATAATAATTAATTTATTAATCATTCGTTTAAATTATTATACCTTACCTATTAGTATTTTTTGAAAGAATATGAGTAGATTCATCAAACGAGCTTACGGAAGATACAGGAAATCGAATTCTATCGGAAAGTTTATCTATCATCTACAAAATACATATATATATATATATATGTAATATAAATCGTAGATTAAAGATAATACGTAATCAATGATTACGTATCGATCGATAATTTAATATAATTCATCATTTTAAAATGATATTTATTATATACTCGTGCTATCAAATATGCTAAGAGAGCTTGTGTGACAATTAACGTGCTAGTCATGACGTATGCGATCACAACGATCCTAATTAAAACTGGACTGATAACTTCCGCACAACCGTTCTCATTGATACTTTTAATATCCTTATCCAACATCTCGGAATGTATACATGGAGTCATTGAACGTAGACTACAACAACTGAACGGTACTCCTCGATCGCGGTATTCTTCATCGGTGATTCTTGTCTCATAAATCATTTCGTCGCGTGGTGCATAATCAACCATCTGAAACGATTATTAATTGAGATATAAACTATCTTATCTTTCAAGTTGAATGAAACTGCACACAGTGTGAACAATTTTATTCAAATACGTTCAGTAGTTTAGGAATTCATTGCGGACAAACAATATGTGTGTGTGACACGTGTATATACAGACATATATATTAAGAAGATATTTTAATTATATTATCATTAAATTATAATAATAATATAAATATAATTGTAAAAGGTTATATATATATATATATATTATATATTCTATATTATAATATAGGTGTATAAAACTTAGTATCCGCCATTTTTTCTTTAAGTCATCTGTAGGAAAATAGAGGAATCAAAGTTGTACAGCCAATATTAATTATATATATATATATATATATTACTAGAGGTGTCCCGCCACACGTTGCTGTGATTTACAATCAGTCCGATACACAGGTCTTTAAGTCAACGAATTACCTTATACCGCCATCTGTTAGAATGATATAAACTATCCTATTTTTCAAATTGGATGAAACTGCACACAGTGTGCACAATTTGATTAAAATCGGTTCAATAGTTTGGGTGTCCATTACGAACAAACAACGTGACACGTATAAGAAGATATTTTAATTATATTATAATAATCATTATATATTTGTAAATTAATTATTCTTGAAATATCATGTTTACCTGCCAATCGAAAAGAAACCAATCGGTATATGAACTATGGCCGCAACATTGAAATACAAATTGTAATTCGTCTATGGCATATTTGTAGGATGCCATGTTAGCATAGAAATGCATCGAAGCGTTGAATAAATTCACGAGAGTTTCCTTTTTAACGCTAATGTGATAACCAATTGAAATCAAGGTAACAATGTTTAAGACAACACACGTTGTTATTATAAATAAGAGAAATTTCAATAGTTTTTTCGGTTTTATATTACATTGTGGTATTGTGTATCTAAAAACAATAATAATAATAATAATAATAATAATATAATTAATTATTATTAATTATTATTATTATTATTAAGGGTGTATATGTATGTTAGAAAAATTTGAAAAAATATCATATATTTGTTTGCATACTTGCGTATTATACGAACAATTAATATGGCAGTTGGCAAGCCAACGATAATATCGAGCAAGGTGAGAAGAACTGGACGTAAACCACCAGCAAATCGTATAACTTGCCATTCAGCTATTATTTCCAACAGTAGCATGAAAAAACGTTTCATTTCGAAGATTGCTAGGGTAAGGGATACCCCATAAACGAATCTTCCCTCCCAACCACAATTACAAGCAATTGCATTAATTCTCTTATTAAATATTATCGGATCTAAACGACCACATTTACACTTCTTCCACGAATTATTCGACATTCAACACTGCAATTCCTCGAACGTATTTAATAACAAATTATTTGTTTCATCTGAAAATATGTTCAATTGAATTTCATTCATTTTAACATTTTATTTGTATTATATATTTTTTTTTTTTAATGATATAATATATACATATATGCAATAAATAATAAAAATACTTAGATATAATATATTTAATTATAATAAAAAAAAAAAGAGGTTATGTAATATAATAATTGTGTGATTAATTATTAGTAATATTTTATATTTAAATAAAAAAAAAAAAAACAAAAAAAAAACCATAAAAGAAAACAATTCTGTTTAATAAGTATTTGTTTACTATAAAAATACAGACAGTAAAATAATTATTGGCTTTGTCAATATATTGAGTCAACTCGTAACTGTAGTTAATGGATCGTATAAATGCATGTGTGTCACAGAGTTGCATGCATTCTTTGCATATATATGCACATTACATTTGTATGCATATATAAGAACATATGTTTTTGTTTATTTTATTTTATTTTTATTTTTTTTTTTTTTTAAAGCACAGACATTAAAAAATGAAATTGCAATAAAAGAAATACTCACAACGTTTGGTTTACATTAAATAAAATAAAATAAAATAAAATGAAATTGAAAAGGAAGATGATTGAAAATGTATCATTGAAAACAAAAATAACCTCAAAATTGAAAAAGGAAGATGATTGAAAATGTTTCATTGAAAAAAAAAAAAAAAACAAACAAACAAAATTACCTCAAAAGAAGAAGAAGAAAAAAAAATTAAAAAAACACACATTAAACTCTTCCTTCGGATTATTTTTATCGAATCTTTTCGCAAAGAGTTTATTTTTTCTCTTCGATCAATCCTTCGTTTATCTTCTTCCTTTTTTTTTTACTTTTTTCTTCAAAAAAAAAAAAAATAATAAATAAATCTCACGTTTGATAAATTATAATATGACGAGGAGGAGAGATTTCATTTTTTTTTTTTGTTGTTGTTACGATTTTTGGTAAAAGCTGTGTTAAAAGAAAACGAACAGATTAGGAGAGAATGACGTAGGATAAACGTAAATATGAAATTTTTTTTTCAAGGTCATCTTAAAAACAACGTTCTACGTATACTTACTTTAAAACTAAAATATATATACCATAGAAAAATTGTTCTAAGAAAATATATTATGGTTATTCACAAATTGAGAAATTACTTTTTGTTTTTTTTTTTTTTTCAATTCTTCCAATGGAAAAAGTATAAAATCTAACGTATTTTTTTCAAACGTATATATTCATTTTTTTTTTTACTATTTTCTTCTTCTTCTTCTTCAATTTTATTATTATTATTATTATTATTATTAAGTTCCTTTTGTATTGGATTCTCAGGATACGTGGGAAAATTGGTTTTTGGTTATAATTATCTCTAAAAATAAATATATATATATACACATACATTTGACAATCGTTATATGTTTTATTATCATGGAGACTTAGAGACCCTATAGGAGGGACGCGTCATACATATTGCTGGGGTTGCTATTGGCTGAAAATTTTCGGGGACAGCTTCCGATGCACGCACAGCCATGTTTATCTTTAGTATGTATAAATAACGGCTGTGGTTAGTTATGAAGATATAATATTCAGGAATTCTAGCTGATTTATTAATATTTAGAAATTAAAAACAAATTTGTATGAATGATTAAAATAATTGTAAATGTAATCTATATATAGTAGATAATTGTATTTATGAAAATTGTATAAATTTCTACAAGTTGTTTTGAAATTTCAAAATACTGTAATGCCCTTTTATCAAATCAAACTTCATTGAATCATTCTTTTTGAATTGATAATAATATTTTTGTCTAACCTATTCTATTTTAATTATAAATTTGTTAATTATCATTAAATATGGTTCATTTTGTTTTTCTGTATTTGATGCAATTCATTATTTCATAATTTTGTCAAACCAATTCACCACTCTACCCCCTCCTACACTATTCATTATTACTATATACAACTTTTATACTATTTAAAATATTTGATTTATTCGCGCGCAATCACGTGACTACATGAGTTCCTGTCCTCCAAAATTCTTTGGGCACGTCCCTCCTACAGGGCTGTGCTCCCAGATCGTGGGTAAATCTTACCCTCTCCCTGTGCCACTGGGATTGCACACAATGAAAGTTATCCATGTCCGTGTGTTCCGGATATCGAAAGAAGTCGAGTTTAACCGAAGTTGGCGGGCACGCCGGAGTGGGCACGAGTCCCTTTCATAGGTCCACTCCGGCGTGCCCGCCAACTTCGGTTACACTCGACTTCTTTCGATATCCCGAACACACGGACATGGATAACTTTCATTGTGTGCAATCCCAGTGGCACAGGGAGAGGGTAAGATTTACCCACGATCTGACAGCACAGCTACAGGGTCCCTATTTTGTACTGTTTTGAATATAGTAACATAACGATGCGTGAAGTGTGCATAGCGCGCTCTGGTGTGTGTCGCGATAATCAAGCGATGACGGATATAGTCGTCAAACACAGAGTAAGTGGCGCTCTGTTAAAATATTGGATAGTCAAAAAGGCCGACTTGTTGGATAGGACGACGTATGATATAATCGTCAAACACGCTTAATTGGTTAAATATAATATAATCGTAAAAAAGAATTTTATTTCTTTAATTTTTGATTCATGTTTTTCTTCCTTCTTTTTCTAATTTAGTTTAAAAAAAAAAAAATAGAAAAAAAAATGTTTACACATGTTTATTACAAATATGCATGTTATATTATAAAAATACTAATGACTAATTTGATTTGAATTAAAATAGAATTTTTTCATTATTTCTCTTCCACACCAATATCACATTTTGTGATGACACTTGACACTCGGTCAAACGTTTTTACAATGTTGAAATATTATTAACAAAATAAATTGTTTACCTTAAAAATTACAAACCTACGAGAATTAATATTAAATTGGAATAAGTATATAAGTAATATGGAAGAGAGATAACTGGGAGGAGGAGGAGTAGGAGGACAGGAGAGAGATGCAGGGTGTGCGAATGGGAGAGAGAGAAAGACGTGGGAGCACATTTATTGGAAGGTTGCATCAGAACGATAGTTGAGGAGGACGGGAGAGGCAGTGCTGTCAGATCGTGGGTAAATCTTACCCTCTCCCTGTGCCACTGGGATTGCACACAATGAAAGTTTTCCATGTCCGTGTGTTTGGGATGTCGAGGAAAGCCGAGTGTAACCGAAGTTGGCGGGCACGCCGGAGTGACACACTATGAAAGCGACTCGTGTCGTCCGAACACATGGACACGAATCGCTTTCATAGTGTGCCACTTCGTGGCCAACCGCCAACTTCGGTTACACTCGGCTTCTTTCGACATCCCAAACACACGGACATGGAAAACTTTCATTGTGTGCAATCCCAGTGGCACAGGGAGAGGGTAAGATTTACCCACGATCTGACAGCACTGGGGAGAGGAATAGAAGAGAAGATAAAAGAGATTTTGGATGAGAGTGGAATAGGGGAAGAATGGATGAAGAGGGTTGAGAGTATGAGAGAGGGGAAGGATGGATAAGGTTAGGAGTGAGGATGGTAGGAGCGGGGGTGTAAGACGAGTGGTGGGGGTGTGGGACGAGTGGGGCTGTAGAGCGAGTGGTGGGGGTGTGAGACGAGTGGAGGGGGTGTGGGATGAGTGGAGGGGAAAGGAGGAAGGGAGAAGTGAAGGAGAGAGTAGTGTTAAGTTAGGTTAAGAATATAATTGTAAAAGGAATGTAACCCTTCGGGGAAGCAGTAAAAATGTAGCAGTAAAAAAATCTATCTATCTATATATAAATATAAGTAATATTATTTTGCAACATTAGATAGATTCTATTCCGATACTTTATGTCGAAATATATTAATTGTCGAATGTTTTATACCATAAGTCCAATAAGCAAGTAACGGCAAATGTTCGGTTAAATATATAGTAACTATCATTGAATAATTAAAAAATGTACGAAAGATAACTGACCACCAATATTTGATTGGCAATAAATAATTAAGTACGAAAAATTGAATATTAAGTAACGTTTTGCTGAATAATGGCATAGAGTCGTAATCTGAAATCAAAAAAAAAAAAAAAAAGAAAACGAAACATTAGAGTACTGTGATAAAACTATGAAGGGTAGAAGTAAGGAGTAACAACATCTCTTATGGGAGAAAATGTGAAAAAGAAAGTGTCCAGCCTTTTCTATAAATAATAGTTTCAAAAAACCCTTCGAGAATGGCGCTGGTGTAGACAGAAGGTATGATATGAATATAGCAATTGTAAACGAATTGAAGTATGCCGAGTTATGTAATAATGTAGTAAATATAACCTTAAAGAATTATTATGAGAAAACGTGTAACTAGAGTGATTTTAATTCGTCAACTGTAAAATAGTACGTTTATTGATTTTTTTAATCATTTAATTTGATGAAAAAGTATGTGAATAACGAGAACAGTTATGGATAAAATTTGTCTTGTGAAATTTGTGTTCCTCGTTTATTTCTCAATCCTACTCTAATAATATTTGGCGTTTCCATTAAAATTTACCCTGTAGGTACTGTGGCGCCACCCTAATTGAATGCATTTCGACGGACACTTTTTCATATACAGTGATGTTACTACTCCTTATCTCTACTCTCCATAGATAAAACATAAAATATTCAAATAAAATATATAATGTAATATTAAAACAATTATATAGAATATTTAGAAAATATAACAAATATTACCTATTTCAATGGAATGATTGTTATTGGTAGTTATCAACGATGTAACATATAACGTTAAAGTGGTAAAAGATGGTGGATCGAGAATTGGATAAAAGGGCCAAAGTCCATCTATCAGTATTTTTCCATTTTTATAGTAATTGTATTTATACTTAATCACATTTGGTATAAATACTTCGTCCAAAACTTTAGAACAAAGGGCACGAGTTTCTTCGACCGTTTCCATGCACAAATTATATCTGAAAAAAAAAATAAAAAAATAAAAATAAAAAAAAAAACGGAACATATATTTGTTTAAAAGATAATATAATATATTAATAATTTATACTCACTTATCTTCCATTCCAAGGACATAACAAATTACTCGCCAAAAGTGTACAAAACCTTGCAATTCTTCATCAGTTGCAGATATATGAAGTTGTTCGGTACCTAATAATATATAACCGATAAACCCAAATTGTGCATAAGCCATATCAGCTTGCGAAGCTTTGCGTATTCCAGCTTCATATGCCCTTCGAAATGCTATACAATGTTTTTTTCTAATTATCTTTAACGATTCTAAAAACCTGAAATACATATACACATGTTAATTATTATTTCTTCTAATTCAATTCAATATTAATACGAAAAACAAAAAAAAAAAACAGAAAAGAAAAAAATTAATAATAAATTCAATGTATTTTACTCTTTTTGTTTCAAGGGATCCTTTTTGTACCAAACACACATATGCAATATCGTTGAAATGTATCTTTTATAAGCCATACAAGGTGTACTTTGATGTTTAGTGAAATCGAGAATGTTAAGTATGCTAGGTATTGTTATTAATGTTATTAATCCGGAAAATTTAGAAATCATCATTGTAAAGATGTTATTGTAAAATGTTTGTTGTCCAAGATAAAATTTGTCTGGATCGTAATAAGAAGGTAAATCAATGTCCGAAGAATCTGTTAACACCGGGGCCTTACTTCCTTCATTTATAAGACTTTGAAATCTTTTTTCAATCGCATCTATCAAACAAAAAAATATTATATATATTATATTATATTATTATATTATATATATACTATATATAATATAATAAATAACCCTATACTATATTAAGTACATAGTATAGGTATATAGTATAATATAGTATATTATATAACCTATAATTAATTATTAGGGTGAAACAATAATTAT